>APFE030853844.1:475-39765 GCA_000404065.3 Pinus taeda | reverse complement strand
TTTTGTTTTGTTTTGTATTTTTCATTTTTATTTATTTTATTTTTTATGTGGGGTCTTTGTCAATTTTTGACTAGCAACCTAATTCCATTATATGCCAATTCAATAATTAATTTTAAAGTTTTCATTATAATGGATCAAGTTTGCTCCCACAATGTGTCAATTTCATAGTTGGGTTTTAAGTTTTCATTATAATGGGTCGGGTTCGCCTATATTGCATGTCAATTTAATGGTTGGTTTTTAGATTTTTGTCACAATGTGTCAAGTTGTCTTAAGCTAAGATTTTAAAATAACTATACTTTTTAAAAAAGAAATTACTCTTGGCATAATGACTCTTTCATTCAGGTGTTTTTTTGTGTTTTTAGTCGTATAATTTTTTCTTAATGTCATAGTTGAAATATATTGAAAACTTAAGTATTTTTGTAGTCATGAGCTTTGGTTATAATTCTATGGTTGGAAAATTGTCAAAATTTTAAGGTTTTTCTGAGTCATGGTATTTTATCTTTAACATCATGGCTGAAAATTGTTGGAATTTTAAGGCTTTTCAGAGACGTGATAATTTATCTTTAATGTTATTCCTGAAAATCATTGGAATTTTAAAGTTTTTCGGAGTAAGGACATTTATCTTTAATGTCGTTGCTAAGAAATATTGAAAATTTACCCCAAGAAAAGAGATATTATTCTAGCATCAACACCTTTTGTTTTTAGGTTGTTTTTTTGCACAAAAAATTCAGTCTTGTTGGATTTTACTACCATGCTTAAAAAATGTTGAAAATTTACCTCGAAAAAAAAAAGGTGTTGATGCAGTGGTTTTTTTTTTTTTTTTTTTTTTTTTTTTTTTTTGGGCCAATGCTAAACTATTTATATTAAGAAAAAGAAAAAGATATGTACAAGAGGTCGAAACCTCTGAGAGCGCGTGAACAGCTCTCTAACAAGTTTTCCAGACCACAATTGGTGTTTACAGGCCTGTACTCAAAAATACATTTCCAGTCTACTGAATCGGACATGATGACCTGGAATTAACAAAATGCATGAACAGAAGCTGACAAGACGAAAATAGAATCTGACTAGACAAACCAGAAGCTGACTAGACAAAACCATGATGCCTGAAAGGAGAGGGAAGCTGGAGAGAGGACACACGTCCAGCATCCGAACAGGTGGCGCAGGCTGAGCGTAGGTGGCAGAGGACACACGTCCATGAACCAATAGCAGGCTAAGCGTAGGTGGCATGCAGGACGCTACGTGGGCAGATACCAAAACACTTGTAACCAAAAGAGCAAGGCTGAGCTGACCACAGGTGGTCATCGAAACAGAATCAAAACACCAAAAAACACAGGAGAAGAACCTTACTCCTTCCCCGCTTCGGCAACCACCTTATCTTCATTTTCCTTCTGCTTGGTAGCTTGCTGCTCGGCTTCCCATTCCGCTTCCTCTCTTGCAGGATCAGGCACAAATTCGATTTCCATGCCGCACGGAATATCCTCCAGTCTCAGAAAGCCTGGAGGGAGAATGGGATACAGCCGACCTCCAAAGAGACGCTCAGGCTTCTTGTCTTCCTCAGGTATCTTCTTAGCTGCCGAACTGGTGATTTCCATGTCGATAAGGTTACAGATTTCCCTAAGGGCTTCATTCTGCTCCTTGGACTGAAAGCCTGTGCTAGCCTCTTCGAGCTTGCTCTGAGAGGAGGGTTGGTAGGTGCTTTCCTCCTGGCTGCCGCTCTGAGAGGAATTGTTGGAACTTAGCTCCTGCTCCTCAGAAATACCCTTACCCTTACCCTCTGCTTCGTCTTCCTCCGTAAACACCACAGTGATTAAGGTTGAAACTATAGGCCTGTTCGTGCGACGAATGTATCTGAACTTCACTCTCTGCACCGAGTTATCGGTATCTGAGTCGGAATCGGCAGAGCCAGGGGTGCTGGGCGAAGCATAAGCCAATGGGGAGACCCGTCGAGGGCTATGAACGCCCCTGCCACCAGGTTTCCTGCCCCGACGCGGCGAGGCATGACCACGAAGAGGCATTCTGAGCCTACCGAAATGAAACAGGGTTTTCTTGACTCGGCTTTCAGTGAGAAGATGAGACAGAGGGGACCAAATCTCACTCTGCTCCTTACCTCTGAAGCGAATCTACTTCACACTAACACCCCCCTTCTCTGCCCACAAACTCACATTCTCTTGCAGAGCAGAGCCGAGAATCTTTGCCTATTCAGACAGGCTTATCAAACTAAAATCTCTGTTCCCAAACATTCTGGCAACTTCTACCTTAATTCCTTGGTAGCTTGAGCTGTAGGTATGGCAATGAATGCCATTGAATGTGCGTTTAATGAGCTTCATTAATCGCAGGTCCCTTCGTCCCGAAGACACCGCGTGACTGTCACGTGGCTGGCATCAAACAACGTGTCACCCGCATCCGGGTGTGTTGATGCAGTGTTAATACTTTTCATTTTCAGTTTTTTTTTTCACATTTTTTGGAGATTTTTTTGCTAGAGTTCTTGTTTTGAGTCTATAGTTCCCATTTGATAGTTTACAATGTTTATAGTTTAAACCAATTTCATAAGGAAAACATACATTTTAAGCTATTGATGGATGATTACCTTTTCATAGTAACTTGCATGACCTGGATGACCTTTAATTCATAAACGAGATGGAATGAAATGAAAATGTGTAACAACATGGATAGAAAAAATCACAATGGATTGTCAAAAGGAGAACAATTCAAAGGTTCAACAAGTTTAATAGGAAGAAGCTCATTTACAACAAAAAAAAAAAAGGTTATAATTTAATTCTTTTTTTTTTTTTAGCAATGTGAGATGTATTATGAAATAAGTACTTTGATGCTTATTGTGGATTGATGTTTATCGACACTTACCAGCCATTTAAATTATATATCTACAATAATGGATAATGTGAAGAAAAATATAATAATTACTAAACACAAATCAAATTAGATAATATCATTACAAAATTTGTAAATCCCATTTATGAAATCATCTATCCTCATATATTTCCAATTTTCATCTACGCAAATAAAAGAAAATTTATCTCTTATCCATGAAAAATCTAACAAAATTTATTTTCTTATCCATAAAAAATCTAACATTGTACTTGAACACATCTAACGTGCCTTTGAAAGCCTGAGCAGAGTGCAAACCTAGAAAGAAAGTTGGAGGTCAAATGCTTCAATCTTACCAAATCCCTCTATGTATTGTTGTTGAACATCGACCTACACGGTGGGTGATTCCCATTCTCCACCCAAATTTTGATGTGGAGGTGCAGAAAATCCTTGTAGCTTTCATGGTTCATGACCATTATCACCGATTTCATCCTATCACTTATGAGAGCCATTTTTTTCACAAAAATCACAACCAAAGCTGGAAGATTCAAGTTTTTAGTTGTCTCCATAAAATATTCATATTAACATAATGCATTAATAGATATGTCATCCTATTGACATAAGGCACATTAATAGATATGTCATCCTATTGACATAAGGCACATTATCCTGTCGGATTTTATGCATGGACGAACTAACCTTTGATTAGACCTCAATCGTCCCATGCATATAACCTTGTATTCTAATGGGAAAAAAACAAAAAAATTGTGCTCTAATTACAAAAAAATCAGTCCCAAATGAAAAATATCCCATCATAGTATATTTTATAAGAGTGGGAATGGTGGGCCTTGCCATCAAAAAAATTGATTTACCAAAATTCTTAAATAATAATTATATTTCAAAGATTTCACATGAAATAAATTTCATTTTTCAATGTCTCCATTCAAAATTTTAAAAATGAGTTAATAAACAAACAAACAAAAAATTCAATAAAAATTGGTCTATTTTTGGTATTAAAAATTGGTATACTTTTGGTATTAAAAATTAACTAATTCACTTTTATAAATCCATAAAGTTAAAAAAACTAGGAAATTCAACAAAACCTAAAAAAAATTGAAGCCTCACTTGCAGTGGCATAAGAACACTTCAAATTTATCCACCAATAACATAGTAAATAAATAAAAATCAATAATTCAAAAAAGAAAGTAATATAATTTGCTAATGTTAGACGGTATAATAAATACAAAAATTATAGTTAACAATAAATCTCCCTGATGGGGGTCAATTTTCAGTACTAAATGGCATCAAGTTGCATGATTCACACGTGAAGGAAAATACTAGAGAATATGAAGGTGAATTTAGGGATCAACACCCACTTCACCACTTGTCTGATATTCATCCACACACGGTAGGTAATAGTGTCCAAAATCTCAACCATGGGGTCGTTTGTCAAATCGTTTTAAATGCAGGTAGGTAGTGCGCGAGGGAACTCATTTTGACATTTATTTCATTTGAAAGTCCTAACCTTGATGTTGGTTATGGTTGTACTTGACGTGAGGCTAGTGTTTAATGAGGGTATTAACATGCATGTCAACAAACACACTTGTTCTCCTTAGCTTCTCCCAAGTTCGAGAGGTCTTTTCAGCTCTTGTCATCCATAGTTCATTGCTTATTTTTATAAAGAAAGGGACCTTATCCCAGGGTGGCGTATTTTCTACGATGCTTTCAGCTATGGTAACCTCCTCCTACCATTCTCCATTACGGTTCAGTAACACTAATGGATAGTGATTTTGGCAAAGGTTAGGTGATATGTTTCAGTACTTTGAGTTTTCATGTTTTTCGTCCACTCATAGTTTACGGTGAACTATTTGGTTTTGGTAGTATGGTTCGGTCTTGAAAGCGTACATGTTTTTCATACTCTTTTTACATAACACAGTGGTGGGTCCTACATTTGAGTCGGTCATTGTGCTACTCTATTCCCCCTCTGAAATCATTGATTATGTGGGTGTCTCATTCAATTGTCTGGTTCTCATTTATGGTGTCTAGTACATGAGTACCTTCCCAATTTGGTTCTAATTGAGTTATTGGTTGGGTGTTCTAGATACTCTTAAGAATAGTTCTCATATGCCTTGCACACTCATAAAGCCAAAGTCAAGAGGAGGTCTATATTGCTATTAATCTGGGAGCATCCATCCTATTCATGGTTGACGACATATTTCTTATGTATTCCCTTCCAGATTCACTTGTGTTAAACCTCCTTCACATTACAGTCCACCCTCTTCACTTGTATTCTAGTCCTTTCTCTCACGAACTCTCATCCCGTCACCACTTTTGTCTCGGGGTTCAATTCTAGGTCACCAATTTGGAGTCTGATCATTCTACCTATATTACCCTACTCTCCTTAGGTCTGGTTTTAATACATGTTTTCATGGCCATTAGTTGCGTCAAGCTAGTAGACAGGGTGGTTTTGCTGGAAGTTCCACTTCTAGACGTCGACATCTCTTTGGCTGGAATTTTGTGGCCTACCACTTGGACTCACTCCCTCGTGAAGAACGAGATGCTTCATTTGGAAGCAAAGTATTTTGGTGACAAGATATATTTTTTTAATACTGAAATCAGTGGTTACACCTTCATGTGGACTCAAAATCTTGGGAAATTTCGTAAAAGAAGAATTCATTTTCTACATTCAGTGGCATTGCACCATCAACTTGAAACATTGTTTCACATAGCCATCAAGGAAAACAAAGTCAATCACTTCTAGTTATTTGTAGGGCAAGAGGATATTAAAAGGATCCTCTGGGACATCAGATACAATGTCAATGATATAGTTGTCAGACTCACATGGCTGGAATGTTATGTGCTCTCCAACTCCAACTCTGGCTCACATGCCCACGCACCAATTGTGATCAATGCACCTACAAAGGATTCACCCCAAGGAAACTCCAATGTTATTTCTCCAGTAATTATATTGGATTAACAGTATTTTATGGCACTTGGTTTATCTTTTTAGTATATGTTATGTGCCCATCCTTACTATGTGTCTATGTTTATCTCTACTATGTGTCTATAGTTTTGTTTCAATGTCCATCAAGTACTCATGTATGTAATTTCCACTAGGTTGCATAGTATGTCAACTAATAAGTATTTTATGATGTCTTTTTTGGCTAATATTGGGATCAGACCAACATTGGTTGTTCAAATTTTTGGTTTAGCCGATCTCAAAGAGTTTTTGGTAAACCAAAGCTATCAATGTACTAGCATTTTTTTTGGTAATATAAATAATCTTATATAGCTTATAAAAAAAAAAAAAAAAAAAAAAAAAAAAAAAAAAAAAAAATCAACGATAAATCAATTTCTATCGTCAACCTTACCAAGAACCAATAAAATGTTGAAATGATTACATTTTTAGACGAAGTTGTCTATATGTGAGTCTTTCTGACAAATTTCTGGCTAGAATTTGGTGAAAA
Source organism: Pinus taeda (assembly GCA_000404065.3). NCBI lineage: Eukaryota > Viridiplantae > Streptophyta > Pinopsida > Pinales > Pinaceae > Pinus > Pinus taeda. The sequence goes on along the minus strand of APFE030853844.1, from coordinate 33,472 downwards.
GATTTGTACTCAAATCTTGATTTGTGTTGTTTAAAATGGTTTTTTCACTGCATAGGTGGATTCAACACCTTGAGAAACCCTTGGGGCACTTTGATTGTGAAGATTTCACTTGTCAAAATTTTGATTTCAATGAATCCCTATTGAATTTTAGAGAAACTAGATTGGAAAATAAACTGAAAAACTTTTCAAAAATTCTCACATATAGGTAACACCTTTTAGACTAAAACATGAATATGAATAAATTCAATGTAGTATTTTATGAATCAAATTAACATGTGGATGTCAAATTTAAGTAATGAAAATTTTGAAATTTGTATATTTGTTGTTTATGGTAATAATTGTTCTTACCTTGTTTATGGATGTATTTTGAAGAAAATATGTATTATTATTAATGGGAGAAGAAGCCCGGAGGCATGGAATAAATGATGATGGAGTAAATTGTTAAGTCACTCTGTGATGTGAAGGTCACTGGTTCGAAACTCCGTGGGAAAAAATCCAACCATGTTAAGGGTTGGTGTGGCCCAAGCCAGGTGCAATCCCTGGGTGATTTTGATAGCTTAAATGCCCTTGGGTCGCGGTCTCTCAAGCCAAAGATTAATCCTACAGTCATCTCAGGATTCAAACAAATTAACAAACAAAAACAAATGAGAGAATAAAAAATAAGTATAAAATAAATATTTCATTTATATTTAAATTTTAAGAAAAATAATTAATTAAAATAAAAATAAAACAAAGAAAAAAATGTTGAAGTCTAATGATTCTATGTTTTGAAGGTTTTTTTTATTATATGTTCTAGTCAAATTAGTTAAATTTTCTAGAAATAGGGTAGGAAATTTTTGGAAACACAAGTTTGAATTTTAGATTTTGAGTGTCGTAAGATTTTTTCAGAGTGTTGAATCCATTTTATACATTCAAAAATGAAATTTAAATAACATAAAAACACAATCCAAAAATTGTTTCATAGAATTTCCAAAAAACTTTAAAATGTTAGACAATATAAAAAATTAAAATAAATCAACATAAAAATGCAATTACACATACAAGATACATCCCCCAAAAAAATACAAAATATGATATAATTAAGACAAATGAAGGTGTGATTAGTTTTTTTCCAAAGGGAAAAACTAGTAATTTTATTCAACTTTTAAAAAAGGAGCAAATGTAGCTAACCGCATTTAGTAAAAGCAACCTCTAGGCTTATGTGCATAAGAAAAAACTAATAAAAAAATAAACAAAAAATTGCAAAGTTAAGTGTGACAGTAATCACTTAACTTCTGTTTTGACCCTAAGTCAAGGGGATGTCAAAAGATCCAAACAAAGAAAAGGTAGGTGTGATTAGTTAAAAATTACTAAGAAGATTTGTCCATTGCCCCACATACATTATAAGAGAATAATTAATAAACATATGTTTTTATTTATAGAGTAGTTTAAGTAGGTGATAATCTCTAAAAATATTGATTTTTCCAACATGTTTTTGGAAAAATTTGGAAATCTAGATTACAACTATCAAATTGTAGGTGCCCTAGGAGGTTTTGATGGTGTTGAATCAACTTCTACCTTCAAAACTAAAACAATTCTAAATCAATATTTTACAAAATAAAAAGCATCTGATTCTAGTGAAAAGGTTACTATTCGAGCAAAATTGTTCCCTAGTTAACAACACTTTTATTTACAATTGGAAATTAACACCAACCTAGATCCATATTAACTCAGATATACCAAGCGCTAATCAAATATCTTGAGATACAAACCTCTTTTAGAGTGAAAATAGATTTGACCCCTCTCGCCACTTTGGTAGATCCAAAGTGAAGATGGATCTAGGTTGATTTAATTTCTCCTTTTAAATAGGCTATATTCCACATGAATACCATGGGTCAATACCATGAAGTTATTTCATTTTAATGTTATTATACCTGCTATCGTAACTCATGCAATTTTGCGTTTGACTCAATATTAGTTTGTCTTTGACAAAAAAATTATGATGCTTATGCATAATTTAACATTAGGAATTCAATTTTTGTTATTTTTTATTATTATTTAAATTTATTTATTTGTAAGGTGATTGGTTGAGCTTCTATTATGGATTTTAGTAACTTCTATTTCTATTAGTTACTAATATGTTGTTTTCAGTTTTATTTCCTTTTTATTTAACTTTTTTTTTCTATTACTTTCTATTTTCGATGAATTATACTTTAATTATAAACAATATATATTTAATAAAAAAAAACACACACATAGATATATGTAGTTAATATAAACAATATTAGTTAATCATATTTCATCATTTTTGGTGATGGCATTCAACAAATACAATATTTTTTTATTTTTGTGGCGAAATCTTTGTCTTTGTTTTTTTTAATTAAGTTATATTTAAGCTAAGTGGCAAGTACTAGCTACTATGTAGCCCTTGTTTTTTTTAATTTTATTTTATTTTGACCAAGTAAAAATGTTTTCATGTAAGGTTATTTTATTTTTATTTTATTTTCACAAAGTTAAAAAAGGAGTTGTCTATAGTGTGACTTTTTGGATTTTTCCGATGTCAGAATTTGGCAGAAAATTTTGAGGTGAAATGTTGATTTGTGTTTATTTAAACTTGTTTTTTGACTATAAATATGGATTTTGCACTCTCAAAAACCCCTAGGGAATTTTGGATCTGTCCATAGGTTTACCCATAAAAGCATGTGATGTCCAATAAATTCCTTGCCAATTTTAGAGAAATTAGACCCCAAAAAAACCACTGAAAATTTTTCCAAAAGTTGCACTAAAGATGACTCTGTAAAAAATATAATTTTATCAAAAACTAAAAAATATTATATTACATATTTTTTTAAATAATAATTACATTTTAAAATATATATTCAAAATGTAGAGGTCCAAAAATAATGAACTATTTTATTTTAATTCTTATTTTAATTTATAATTTTGTTTTTAATATTAATATTTTAATTTTTTTAATGTAATTTGACTAAATCAAAATGTTAAATAAAATAGGATAAAATAAAACATTACATCTCTATCATACTCGGTTAAAAAGCACCCAGTTAAAAAGCACCCGACACTAACCTAACTTAACAACTTAAATTGTTAACTTAACAACTTAAATTGTTAGCTTTAATGGTGAATGGAATTTGTGTTAATTGCTAAATTAATAAGGTTTCAATATAATGATGCATTTAACTCTTGTGGACAATCTCTGGTGAATGGAATTTTGGTTAGTTGCTAAATTAATTAGGTTTCAATATAATGATACATTTAACTCGTGTGGACAATCTCATTGTGTGCAAATACGTTTTTTTATTCACTTATAAAATCATTGTGTGCAAATACTATAATTCATTTTAATACACGAAATGCTTTGTCATAGTGCACGAAAAACAAACATTTTATCCACTAGATATGATCCAAATATTATATTATAGTATTATCATTTTCATAGTTTTGGCATAATTTATATTTGGATTAGTATTGGTACTTGTAATTTTTTTTGGTCAAATATACATCTCAATTTAATTCGAGATGTTAAATTGATTTTTTAAAGTATTGTTTTTTTTTAATTTTTTGGGATAAAATTTATATTTTAATTTAAGTTGAGATGGTTGAATTGATTTAAAATTTTGATTGTTATTCTAGGTAAAAAGTCATTTCATCTATTAGTTTAAACTACGCTTTATATATATATATATATATATTATATATATATATTATATATACACACACACAACACTATATATTAAATATGAGGAATATATGTTAATTGTCAATATTGTCAACATCTATAATGTCATTTGTGGGAATTGAACTTGGGTGTACAGGATCTCATTCCTTCCTCCCAGCAACCTAGGATAACCCCAATTACCATATATGTGTGTGTGGGGAAACCTATATATTTTGGTTTTGTGTGGATGATGCATATTAAAATGCAACTATTTTTTTGTTTGAAATATACAATTATTATTATTATTATTATTATTATTATTATATATGCCTTGGTTCAAGGAGTCTAAGATCTAGGGCTAGGGTTTGTATAGGTATAAAGTCATGCATGAGGAGATGATTGACAACTTGGAAGACATGCTAAGATAACAAAAAAAATCATGAGTCATTTTTCATAAAGTGATATCTAAGGGAATTGTAGTAAATTAGCGTCAAGGTACAAAAACATTTCTATTGAAGAAACATAAGAGGAGACAATAATGTGGGTACAAAAAAAGTCCTCATTCTTCTCTACAAATTTGAATAAATATTGTATTAACCCTGTAATCTATGAAGGTGTGTTGGGAATCACCCACATGATCAAATGTAAAGGTGCATAGGCTACGAAGTGAGCGACTTTCCTTCAAAATTTTCAAAATTGGCTCAAGATTTGAACCATTATCAATTGGTAAATGAGACATTTTCTTGAAGCAATGTGAGGTTAATGTGGTTCTTGAATATTTTAGTGGTTTTTATCAAGCATAAGAAATGAAGGGTTTGTGCAGTGGTCTCAATTTTTTATAGGTAAGTGCTTTGACTTAACCACCTAAAGTGGTGAATTTCCTACTAAGTCTAATAATTAACCTATCAAACTAGCAAAGATACAAAAGAAAGATAGAAATGTGATTCAACAAAGGAGATTAGATGTTAAAATGATTTTAAGGGAAGACGTGCATTTAGAAAACTGTGGAAATTTCTAGGCAACATTCTTCTTGGTAAGTTCCATGGTAGTTATTTATCAAAGTCATTTTAAACAATTGAATTTAATGTTGTTATACTTTAGTTCTTGGTTATGGTCCAGTTTTTCATCTATTGACCAGTGGTTGGTTGAGTTTCAAGTTTAGATTAATGGAAGAAGCTTAAAAGATCCTACATGGAATTTGGCTTTTAGGCATGTCATTCCCATCATTTCAAGTCCATTCCACATGCTTAAATCCTAGAGCATAAGTTTTAAAGTTGTTTTATTATGGGAGAAACTCATTAGTTTAATAGTATAATTTTGGTTAGAGAGGGAATTAAATGGAATGGGAGATTCCTTGAGATAAATCCTAAACATTGATATATCATATAAATTGAGTGTGCATTGATCAATAACTAGATTACTAGTGCAAAATGACGTGAGTGAATGTTCTCCTTTGAATCTAGAGATTTAAGTTGGTAGTTCCTCACATATATATGTTCTAGATTATGCGAAATCCCTTTTGATGTGTTTTTTCATGCCAAGGACATGTCGTGGAAAGCAATCCCTCCCCTTTCAACCAAAAAATTGGAGCAAAAAATTCATAATAGTTGAGCACAATTAAGAGAGGTTAAAAAAATCAATTTTTTAGGAAGTTTCAATCACATGGTTGAAGTTTTCTTTGGAATCACCTAAAGTGGGTTTGGTGGAAGTCTTTGATGAGGAATTCTAAGCTAAATGTAACTGATAAAGATGTTTTGAGGATATCTATATTTAATTAGTGCTGAAAAACACATTTTGTGGAAGAGGGGGTGTTAGTTTTAGGGGATTCTTAGCCACAACTTAATGCCTAATCTCATGCCTCTCCATTTAAGTCTATTATTTAAAAAAAAATCTCATTCTTCTTATAGATTCTTTGAACTTGGAATATGTTAACAAAGAAGTTTGACAATCCACATTAAAGATGCCAATGTATGTATCTAGGGATAGATCTCTCATTAACGGGTTAGGGACTCCAAAGAAAATTTTTGTTAAGCTAGAAATAAAGGAAAATTCCTATCCTATTTCCCAAAAAGGTTACCCTTCTAATAAATCCAACTTTTCAAGTGATTTAGTTATGGGGAACTCAATGTTAAAAAATGGTTTAAAGGTTTATAGTTATTTTATATATCAATTGAGGTCTAGAAATGGGAATGGGAGTTAGCTATATATTTTACATCTAGTGATTTAGGGATCAGGATAAATCCTCTAAAGGGTGCATCTTTGTCTTCAATGGGGATAAATCATGTTCTTAAACATGCACAAGTAAAGGCAACTATGTATAAATAATCAAGAAAGAAGAAGTCTATAACATAGGTCCTTAGAACATGATAAATCACCTTTAAGGAAGCTAAATGATAATTTTATCATTAAATGTATGGTGTCTTGGCACTCCCTCTAAAAGACTAGTCATTTTTTGCTCAGCAGAAGTACACGAGCTAGATATTATTCCCTTGCAAGAGTCAATTAGAAAAGTTATAAGATTATTTACTGTCTCGTGAAGATTTTACAAGATTAGGAATCCGTAGCTTTAGATGCCATAAGAAATTTGGGGGGTTTCATTTTGGGTTGGAGAATGTATATTTCTCTACTTAAACATACTTATTTTGTATCCTCTCTAGATGGAATTGTTGATAAAGGAGTTGGGTTTCAAAATCTATGTTATCAATGTTTATGAGAATATAATAATAAACAAGCGTTCTAGGATGGTCTATTCACACAAGAGTGGATTCAAGGGGAGTGTTTTATGTCTATGCAAGATGAGCATGCAAAACATTAGAAACATGTGAATCAAGTGACCTAAGGTATAATCAAATGGGGAATGTCTATCTTATCATATAAATTAATGTTAGAATTTGTAGAAAAATATAAGCAAGTTCATCTTGGACTAAGGGTGATGTTAGAAACTAGGGCTTGAAACTAGGTATTGTGAAACACTGGTCAGCCCTTCAGTCCTTAAGTGAATTTTCACATCCATCTAGATTTTCTATTATGTTTCTCAATGTTTAAATTTAAACATTAGAATAATATTTTCTACTATGAGCATAATAATGTTTTTATGATGTGATGAAAAGATGAGGATCATATAAAGTTTTACATAAAAATAATTTTAAAACATTGCCTTCGAGTTTCTTTTAGAAAAAATATTAATTTTAAATTTCCTATGTAATGACACTATCCTTTTCAATTTTATTCCATTATTATTATGTTTTAATACTCTTCCTAGTTAAATTTTATTATTTTTTTTAAGACTATATACATGTTTAGAGAAACACACCATCACTTCTTTAATGAAAAGTTACTTAATCTTCATCGGGCTTAGTTAAGGACGTAAATAAATTAAGTGTATTATTTTATAAATTAAATAAAAATATCGGTGTCACATCAAAAGGCTCTAAGGAAATAATTTGATTATGCAGTTTTTCACATTCTGAATTAGCGCCTATGTAGGAATTTGGTTTCCCTCCTCTACTCTACACATGGCATATTGTTGGGATGATGAGGTGGAATACTTGTCCATCCCCTTGACTCAACCATCTTTTGTCAGCCAACATGAGGTCTAAACATGCCTAGACTATTTCTCCTCTTTTTCCTCCCCATCGCTAGTTGTCACCCTACTTTCCCTTCATATACCTGTTGTTCTCCCTCATATATTTCCTTCCTCCTTCCCTCTATCTGTTGATTCCCCTTTTTCATCCTCGCCACTTAGCTCTTCCTCCAAGCTCTTCTCATTGTGACCCTCCACCCTCCTCTAGTAGGGTCATCCCTTATGCATCATCTCCAGCTCTATCCTCTCCACCTGCTCTGGGAAAACGTAAACACAAGACCATTTTCCAGAAGTAGGATATTATTTGTTTTCTAGTGGGTCACAACAATCAACTTTGATAGGTTTTGGATCTCTTTAGAAAATCCATAGTCGAGATTTTCAATGGTAGCCCCATTATCATGACTAACTTATGATTCTATATTGAGTGTTATTGGTCTCCTCTACTTGGGTACACTGCCACTGACCATCTGATTCCATGTGGGTAGGCAGATTTTATCTTCCCTCTACAACTGATTACACATCCATCTTAAAGGGCCCCTCCTCTTGGGGAAAAATGGGGCTTTCCCTTCAACCATGGTTAGTAAATTTTGATCCTCTCAAGGAGGTGATGGAGAACATAAAGGTTTGGGTCATTCTCTCAGGGATTTATCTCCTCCTTTGAACAAAGGAATCCCTTAAGAAAATTGGGAACAAATTGGGAATTTCATCAATCTAGAGAGAGGATGGGAACTCAAGCTAGATCGCAAGTGGACCTGAATCTAGGTCAAGGTCAATATTAAGAAGGGTCTCCTTTCCAATTTGCTAATAGAATGAGCCACTTGAAAATGGGTGTAGAAAATTGGCTACTAGAACCCATTTTTGTGTCACCTATGCCACGATGTTAGACACCTCTGCGTAAGATGAACTAGGGTTGGACCCCTTACTACAAGGACACAATGGAAAAAATTAGACTACCCCTCGGACTTGTCCCCCTCTGCCTATCAACGCCACTCAAAAGCATAGAGTGATGGATGATTGAGCAAGACCTCCTGCAACTGTCCCTCCCACGAGGGGTTTTACAATGCCTCTATCTCTAGCTATCTCTCTTCCCCCTCCTCTTTCCTATTTGTTCCCCCCTATTCCTTCCCCTACTTCTCTAACTCTTTTCTCCCTATGATTCTTTAGTCTCCTCTCTCCCCCTTCCCCCACTCTCCTCTTCCCTCCCCCTTCTCCCATTATCCCCACCGTCTCTATCTCCCTTCCCATTCCTCCTCTTGCTCCCATCCTTGCTTTGCCATCCCTTCCTTCTGAGCCCACCCCCCGATTCTAACCCCTATTATCTCTAGTCTCATTTCACGAAATAGGACCTTCCCCCTTCCTATGAAGTTCTTTCCTTAAAACTCCCCCTTCATTCTTAGGCTGGTCATAAATCCAACCTCTCCAAATCCATGAAAGAGACGTAATCGATGTAAAAAATGGAAAACAAGTACCTACCTCAAGGGCCCTTAGAGAATATAAGGCCCCTAGCTCCATTCCATTATGAAAATTCTCTCATTCAATGCGCGAGAGTTAGAAGACCCCTAAAAAATTATTGCCCTCAAAAACCGTATTTTCAAATTCTAGTCAGATGTCATGATGGAAAATTTTAGGGGCTAATATTCGTAGGTGAGCTAATTTTCCATGAATTTTCCAAAAAAAGATTCACCAATTTCTATATTTTATAAAAATAATTCGCCCAAATTTTATAATATAAAGTTATTTTACCTTAAAAATCACCAACATTATATAGAGAGTATATATAAAATCATTATAAATTTGAATAATTTTACAAATACATCAATAAACATTTTATAATTTGCATATTATGGGCTAGTGAGATTCACCAATGTTTTTAAAATTCAAGATAATTTTCCATCCTTAAAATTTTCCTTCGACGTCATCCTCATCCAGGAAATTATGTGCTCGGGGGATAGAGATAGAAAAAACCAATTTAGATTTCTAAGAGATTATTCTTTTAGCCACCTAGACATAGATGGTCATTCTATAAGCCTCATCTAATTTGAAATTAAAAATGAAGGTTTCATGGAATGTTTTGCAAGCTATTTTATGTCTTTTAGGAAATGGATCGTTATTGCAAAAGAACATAAACTGAAGTAAATTTTTTATATTTTTAATAGTTAAAATGGAGAATAAGTAGCATCAAAACATAATAAATTGATGAAGGAGTTCACCCCTCTTGGGCTACGTCTCTGGGCCCAGCTTCTAACAGTGGCCCTTTTAATTATATGCTCAAATGTTCAAAGACATTAAAATACAATGATAAACTTGCAAAAATAACACTACCATTGCATCCAAAATGCTCAAAACCCCCTGTGTAGGCTCTTCTTAGGATCAAAAAGGCTGAAAAATGACTAATATAGGCCTCCTTCAATTTGCTTGCAACAAGCTCTACAAAACTACCTACTCTACAAATATTTTCAACAAAATGTATTTTCGATTTGCTCTTATTGGTTGAATGGTCATTGTTTTATTTAAATATTAAATAATTTTTTTAATGGGTCAAGCCCCTCTGCCATTTCTCCACTCCCCGCCTAGTCACATGTCGTTACATATGACCAAGGGGCGCAGGCCATAGGCCATGCACCTTCCTGGCCTCACTCTTAGTCTCATGCAATCAATGAAACCTAGGATTAGGGCATGGGTAGGGTTCCACATGCCCCGCCCCTCCGACAAACTGTCATTGGTCATGACACATGATATGGCTATGGGTCGGCGCTATCTTTGCGCACTTCTCATACGCTCTGGCCAGTGGTTCTATGACTTTAATGTGGACTAGAACCATTACCCTGAGTGCTAACCATTTGCCTTAATCTCTCGATGCCTTCACCTTTGGATTTGGAGTTACCACATGATCCCTCTCTTCCAACTGCCAAACCATGCCTTATTAAATATAACTCGCCCAACATATATAACAAGAATCGAAGTGTGGCCTAACTATCAAGTGGTGGGATTATGACCTGGAGGTCGTGTGGATGAATCTTATAGGGTTGATTGGTTAAAATAAAAAACTTTTGGCCTCATCTACAGTGCCACGTGGTGCACTGGCCTTGAGCCACATGTTACTCCATGATTGGCCCATCCCAAAAATCCTTGAGCCAATAATAATGAGGCAAGTGTTCTCGTATGACTAGGCCACATGTCAAGTTCTGATTGGCTCCCATACTTCCTAGTCATCTAATGAAATCAGCATGATATCATTGTACAAACTACCACGTGGAATGTGTACACTATCCAGTCAACCCTGCAAGTTGAATTTTTAGATGTTTGCCAAAAACTTCATAACGTGATAACTTCCTCATACGGTGTTGGATTGAGGTGATTCAAGCATCATTAGAATCAAAACAACGAGATCTACGATTTGGCACCAGTTTTCAAAGGATTTGATCACTTTCATTTTGAGCATATTTTTTATCCCCTAGATCATTCCTTCCTACTGAAAGCTTTTGGACCACCAGAAGTATGTTTTTACCTAACAAGTAAGTGAGGGTGCAACTCCCTCACTTTCTCAATCTTTCTCCACCTTGTTTTTCTTGGATTGGAACCTTTGATCCCCACTCAAAGATACTCCACATTGCCTCTGCATGAAGTCCTTATCCTCCTGTCAAGAATTCAATCTTACTTCCTCTCATTTAAATGTTCATGAGACAAATCTTCTATAAATGGAATTTGAACATTCTCTTCTTGATCAACAATCATAAGAAGCTCATACAATCTCAAGTTTTCCACATTCACAATCGAATAAATTTGCATGTATAGGTGGCAAATCTAATCGTAGAGTGTTGTTACCAATCTTCTCCAAGATTTTGAAAGGACCATACCTTATTGGTTTTAGATTTTTACCTTCACCTTGTAGTCTTTATTTGTTTATGTACAACCAAACTTAATCTCACACTTGGAAGTCATGATCAACCTGATGCTTACCAGGTCTTTCTTTGTACTTGCAATAGCTTTTCTTCAACTATTCTTGTACCCTTTGATGCACTAGTTGAATTTTTTCAATGAAATGCTTGGATTTGTCCACATGACTATGTGCATCTGCTGTAATACTTTTACCAAAGATGAAATCCAAAGGAGACTTTGGTAAATAACCCAAGCAAGCTTCAAATGGAGATACTTGTGTAGATGAATGCTTTGCATGATTGTAGGCATGCTAAATGTAATGAAAATGCTCATCGAAAATTTTAGGACGCTTACCACAATATCCTCAAAGGATTTGCACTATTGTTCTATTTACTACTTATGTCTAGTCGTTGGTTTGTGGATGAAATGTTGTGCTCTTCTTCAACTTTGTGTCCATGAGTTCCCATAAACTTGACCAAAATTCCTTATAAATCGAGAATCACGATAAAAAATAATCAAAGTAGGTAACCCAAAATGAACCCATACATTTTGGAAGAACATATTTACGGTTTTTTTAGTTGTAACCTATTTCTTATATGGAATAAACACACACATTTTTCTAAAACAATCCACTACAACATACAAATAATCATGACCTTTCCTAGACAATGGTAGTCCCCTAAAAAAATCCATTGAAATACTTTCCCAAGGACAATAAGGGATAGGAAGTGGAGTGTACAAACCCAATTTCATATTTCTTGTCTTTCTAGTAACACACATAGAACATCCTTTTACATATCTTGAAATAGTTTCATTCATGCGAGGCCAATAATAGTTACAATACCTCTATATTTGAGCAATTGTTTTGCCTACTCCAAAGTGATCAACAGTAAGATAAGTGTGGACTTCTCTTATGGCATTGAATATTTCACCCCGAGGAACACATAACTTGCCAAGATGATACAACAACTTGTTATGAACATGATAATCCAACTCTTCAACATGATTGCCTTGACTCAAAGTTGCATAAACATCTTTAAAATATTCATCTTGAGCATACTGTTCAATATAACTTTCATGCATGGTTGAGTTATGATTAAGAATAACATATACATTAACAATAGGTCTTGATAACATATCTACAACTTCGTTTTATATACCTTTCTTATACTTGATTACCAAATGAAATTATTGTAGGAAACCCATCTATCTAAAATGTCTAACTTGTTGTAGCTTGGTTTGTGATTGTAAATATTGCAAAGGTTGATGGTCAATATGAATAATCATTTCTTTACCCATCAAATAATGCTTCCATTTCTTCACACTTTCTACCAAAGCATACAACTCTTTATCATAAGTTGGATAGTTAATTACTTCATTGGTAAAGGTTTCTGAATGATAACATATTGGGTTATTGTGCTACATCGAAACTGCTCCCATATCATATTCACTTGCATCGGTTTGAATTTCAAATGGCTTCTTAAGGTTTGGAAGTGTTAGAACTAGTGTTGTACTAATTGTCTCTTTCAAAGTATCAAAGGCTTTATATTTCTCACCTCCCTACTAAAAAACCTATTTCAAACTTATCAAAGAATGTAATGGTGCTACAATGAATGAGAAGTTAGCAATAAATTTTCTCCAATATTAGGTTGCTCCCATAAAAATTTTAACTTTTGTTACATTGTTGGGTTTATGCCAATTCACAATAACATCAACTTTTGAGGGATCAATCTTCAATTCACCCCCTCCTACAATATGACCAAAATAAACCAAAGAGGTTTCCCAAATTCACATTTAGACATATTCAAATACAACTTTTCCTTTTTCAAGACATCTAGAACTTACTTCACATGCTTGATATCACTTGCATCAGATCCTAGATCTTGTTGAGTTATAGCAACAATATTTTGTTTCCCCTTGTTGTTGAAATTCTTTGGTCTCAATCATATATGTAATTTCCAACAGTGGTCTTCATCATGGCCATTTTTTGAACAATGTTTACAGGTAAGTTTCTCTCCCTCTTTCTTGATAATAGCATTCTTTTTTCCTTTGCCTTTAAACTTTCCCTTTCCTTTGTCTCATGACTTAAAAGGTTTGTTGTTGGTCTCTTGAGGAACATTATTTCCTCTTGATTCTAAATGAGTTTCCTGAACACATACTTCATCTAGATTGGTGGTATTAAACATAAGTATAGTATGTCTCAAATAACTATGTAATCTACCTATATACTTAAGGAGAGTATCTTGTGAATTCAAATCAACACCAAAGATTAAATCTTTTTCCTAAATTCTTGTGTGTAACTTTGGACACTCTGACATTTAGCTTGTCCAAAAATTTTCCAATCCTTTATTACTTTTTTCATGTAGGATAATGGATAAAATTATTGTCATAATGCAGCTATAGAATCATTTCAAGAAGATATAATTTTACCACATTTCTTTAAATCTTCTTGAGTTATGGCCTCCCACCATATGAGAGTTGTACCTTCCAAGTGGAGAGAAGAAAATTGGATCATTGTGACACCTTTTGAATCATGCACTATACTTTAATTTTATGAAGCCAATTATCCAACTTTTTAGCATTTAATTCCCCATTGTACATAGGAAATTCAAACTTGACATCAAGCTTAATTCAAGTATACTTAGCATGTCCTATTTGGATATGGAGGAGGAGTTCTATGAGATGAAGGAGGTGAAGAAGGAGTTGGATGGAGGTGTAGATGGAGGTGAAGGAGGAGGTGGAGGTCGAGGCTTACTCCCATTAACACCATTACTTTTTTGTTGATTAGAACTTTCTCCTTGCAACCTTGTTGTTCTCTCATTGTACAACACTTTTAACCTCTTAGAAATATAATAGAAATCCTTTCTAAAAGCTCTCTCATCCTCCAAAATCAGTTATTGTTGTTATTCATGTACGATCACTTGTGGAGTTTGCGACCTCCTTGAGCCAATTTGAGGGTTTGTTCTTCAAGTACTCCTCCTCTTCTCAATTTAGACCTTGTAATCATTCAAAAAATGCACTTGAAAATTCTGTCAAACCTTCACAAAAACCATGCTCTAATACAAAACTGTCTCAAATTAAAAATGAAGGTTTCATGAACTATTTTGCAAGCTAGTTTATGTCTTTTAGGAAACGGATTGTGATTGAAAAAGAACACAAACTAAAATAAATTTTCCATGTTTTTAAGAATTAAAATGGACAATAAGAAGCATCAAAACACAACAAATTCATGACAGAGTTCACCCCTCATGGGCTACGTCTTCATTTTTAGCTTCTAATGGTGGCCCTTCTTATTATATGCTCAAATGTTCAAATGCGTCAACATATAATGCTCAACTTGCAAAAGTGACACTACCATTACGTCTAGAATGCCCAGAAACCCTTGTGTAGGCTCCTCTTGGGCTCGATAAGGCTGAAAAATGGCCAAGATAGGCCTCCTTCAATCTACTTGCAACAAACTCTACAAAATTGCCCGCTCTACAAAACTTCACAACAAAACGTCTCTTGGCATATTGGTAGAGCGGCCAAATCAAAACTTGGAGGTCTCAAGTTCAATTCACTCTTATCGGCTAAATGGTCAATGTTTTGTTTAAACATTAAATAAAAAAATAAAAATAAAAATAAAATTAATGGGTCGAGCCCCTCTGCCATTTTTCCACTCCCCACCAAGTAACGTGGTGTTATATACGACCAAGTCGTGCAGCCCATAGGCCACGAAACTCCCTAGCTTCGCTCCCAGTCTTGTGCAATCAGTGAAACATGGGTCTGAGGCATGGGAAGAGTGCCACATGCCTTGCTCCTCCAACAAATAGTTGGTGTAACATGTTGGGCGCGGGATCCCCCAAGGGACGTTTCTAGGCTTAAAACCCAGATTTTGACTAAATCCGATGTAAAGACTCTATGTTTTGTGGGCGTAGAGCGTAAGCTTGTAAATGAGTCATAGAGTTGTCCAGCCTCATTTTTTTAAATGTAATGTCGGCTTTAGAGATCTACCCATGGTCTGCGGACCATGGGATTGTATAAATAGAGTGAGGCTCTAAGTTGTAAATCAGCGAAAAGAAGAATAATAAAGTAATAGATGGAGAATTGAGTCTTATCTAAGTGTAGAGTTGAGTTGTTGGGTCGTAAAGTAGGAGAAGGCTCTACAACTAAGTGTGCAGAGGCCTAGTAGTATACAACTGAGTGTGTGGACCCCTGCAGTTGAGTGTGCAAGGCAAGTCGAGTCTGTAACCATTGGAGAAGTAATAAAGAGAATTTTCATATCATTTATGTGTATCTTTTTCCTATTTTATGCATTGAATGTATTAGGTATAAATTGCAATTTCACTGTTTATATGTTGTGCTAACTTATATGATTGTGTTGATTAAGTGAATATAAGATAAATTATTTGTTTACGTGAAGTTAACTAACACTTATAAGAAGATAACTAAGATACGTGGTGTAACTTGGGGAAATAGTGCAAAATGTTTCCCTAGCAACGCGAAAGCACCTCAGCCCCTAGTTAGGGTTGTGTGAAGGTGATTATAACAGATCATGAAGGCCTTGCAGCTTAGGATAGTGTGCGAAGTGACCTGCACGAAGATATTCATAGTTGGACTAAATCGACCCCTCAGACATCTCAAGGGTGTGGAAACTTGGTTCCATCATCCCCCAATACTGCTTTACGTGAGACCTCACTCTATGCTCCGCAGGCTATTACCGAAGGGGGAAATAGTGTAGGGATTTGTTTGGCTAATTAACTTTGAACCTAGGTCAGGCCCCCTCAAGCCCACAAATGGTTCTGTTTCCGGGACCAGAATCTGCATAGAGATGTCTAATGTCCTATCGTTGGAATCCAACTAAGAAAGAAATTGAAGGTTGGTTGGAAAGAAGAATTCATGAGTTCACGACGTAGGAGAACAAGAATCCGCGACTGAAAAAAGAAGAGTGGTTACACTGCTACCTATACACAAAGATCCACGAAATATTTTCTACATCTTTCCCTACTGAGTTGTATGAGTGGATTGTGAAGCTAGCAGATAGCAAAGGAAGGTGGAAACTAGACAATCCTATTGTCTAGACCCTAGAGTTAGTGTGCATATTGGAAGCATTGGAGGATAAGATTGCGCGTAGTGTTGATCACTGGCTCGATTGGATTATAGGAGGATTCATTACTGAGTTCGTGGTAGATACTTCAGTCAGCTATAGCGAAGCAGAGCGATGATTTCTCAAAGGACCGCGAGGTAAGTATGTAAAGTCCCTCCATACTTGGATTCAAATGCTATTATGTGAAAAGAGGGTTATGCAATTACCTTGATGTCTAAAGCTATGCGAAGCGGAAAAACCTATAGAGACGAAGGAAGTAAGGGACCAGAGAATAGCCCTTTGATTTCACCTCTACGAGGGGATGAGGAAGAGCTCGCAAAGGTTTCTCCGTGAAGTGTGATCCATATGATAAGGTAAATAATTCCACACATACCATCCCCACCCACACTGCCACCAGCTTCATCGCCTTCACATCCATCTTTACCCGTCCCACCTCCACCACCACCACGAGTCAATATGGAAAGCACGATAAAGTACCCTATGTTCAAGGGAGTAGGAAATGAGAATCTAGACTAGTTTTGGTTCGTTATAAGAGTCATATGGGAAGCGCAGGGAGTTACAGATGACAACATAAAGAAAGCGACATTGGTTAGGCCCTGCAGGACCATGCGCTAAACTGGTATATTAAGCATTCTATTGATAATCCAAATGCATGAATCACGGATATTCAATCAGCACTAAACAAAGAATTTAGTAGGCCGAAGTTAGAGGTGCAGTTGATCATTGGATTCAAAGAGATCACAATGCTACCAGGTGAAACTCCTTGGCATTTGGATCAGAGGTTGGAGTTTATGATTCATGAAGCTAATATGAATTTGACAGATGGACAACATCGCGAATGGTTCGTAGCATCACTAACATCCCATTTGAGGAGCGCGCTATCACAGCAAAAGTTAATGACTCAGGAAGAGGCCTTAGAGATCGCGACAAGGCTATATGAAACCTTGATGTAGGATCCTAACTTGGGAGTTCAGCTGATCCATGCGTAGTTGAAAAACTTATGCCTTGAGATGCATAGTTTGAAACAAGACAAGATAGTTCGCCCGAAAGTGTGCGAAGAGGTGTGGTGTATAAAATGCAAGGGTCAGGGTCATGATAAGGATCACTTCCTGGTGTTCACGGTTTACCTCAGAGGAGGAGGACTGATGCCATTAAGACTAGAGGCACAAACAAGACCTAGTGCGACACCTACTTTGTGGTGCATGATTTGTCAAATAGTAGGAAAACACGCTACAGACAACTGCCATTTGTTACAGAAGTATATGCAGAATTCGCAATAGTTGTTATGTAATTTTTATAGATCAATTGGACACGATGAGCGCACTTGTAGAGGTTATCAGCAAATGATGGATAGAACTCCCACCTACAAAGTTTAGGCTGAAACATGGCCCCTAGACCAGAACGTAGGAGTAGAGCGAATAGGATTTCAAGGGCATGGACGAGGTCGAGGTGGAGGAGGACCTAGAAGAGGTCACGCACAGCTGATATGCTACAATTGTGGAGGGCCAAGGCATTATGCCCATGATTGTACAAACCCAACCCATCCATCATGTCTGTATTGTACCTTGTTTGATGAAGAGACGAAAGATTTTCCTATTGCTAGCTAGGATACGCGACAAGTGAGCGATACCACCTCCCCTGACTTAGAAATACAAATGATGAGGTCTGAGCCATGCGAGGAAGATCCAAATGTGAAAATTATGCTCCAAAGTAGAATCACTATGGGAGAGGATAAAGGAAAATAGCCCAAAGATAGTACTTGGGGTCGCAAGGCTTCGATGAAAGAAGCAAAGTTTGATTTGGAGCATGCTAAGGAAACCTTCAAGGACGCTAAGAAGAGCTTCGCTGATGCCTCCACTTCAGGAAGAAAAGATAGACCGGAGCTAGAAATGGACCCATCTATGCTTATGACATTCTTGGAAACATGAATGAAGCTATTGCGCGACAATAAGGTTGTAAAGGGACTACATGAACTCATTAAAAGACGCGCTGGGAATATGCCAAGAGAACCACGCATAGTCAGGAAGAATGGAAAGCATGCGATGAGGACGGGAAGAGAAATGAGGATAACTGTGCAGATTGGAGAATATGAGACTAACCAAGTAATTTTGGATTTAGGATCAGATGTGAACGTTTTGTCAAAGAAGATATGGGAGCGCATGGGGAGGCCTACGTTGCAATGGTCTCCTATTCAGCTCTGAATGGTGAACCAGCAAAAGATAATACCCCTAGGATGATTGCAGGGAATCACCATGGATATTGAGGGAACGAGTGCACTAGCAGACTTTGAAGTGATAGAGATTGTTGATGACAACAATCCCTAGCCCGCGCTCTTAGGAATTGATTGGGCCACTAACATGAATGGGGTGATTAATCTGAAGAAGCCCAAGATGATTTTTGAGAAGAAGTCTCTGCATGTAGTTATACCCTTGGACCCCGCTGAAGGATCATGGTATACAAAGCCAGTGCGCGACAATGACAGTGAAAATGATTTGGATTGCATATACAAAATAACCGAGTGAGAGAAAGATTGGGTAAATCCCACTGCGGACGGAAGGATCTCATGGGAGCACGAAAGCTCCTTTACATCAGATTCTAATGAGGAGATAGAGCAATGGCAGAACCAGTTACACAAGGTAACCATGTTGAACTGTAATATGATGACAAGATCACTACACTACGTATCGACAGATGTGAGGGATCTACCTACTGTGACGAGTTAAGTGAGGTAGATACCTTCTTGGACAAATTTGAAAGGGAGGTGCCAGAAAAGCGATGCTTCCAGGCCTTGAATTGGGTACTGCGTGCTACGCCTGTGAGGTGGTGGGGTATGCACAAAGGGAACTTTGAGGATTGGCATGAATGCAGGAGAATGATGCGCACATGGTTTGGAAAGCTTAGGGTGCAATCAGCCAATAAATACAATGGACGAGATGGTCTGCGCATGCATCTATCTAGGTGGGTATAAGCATATGGAAAACAACCTGCGCAGATGCACATGAACTTCACGTTGGGAGATACAGTCAATAAGCATGTGTTGGGAGGGAAATTTCACAAATGACTCCTCAAGTTGGGATGACAAAATGTGGGGAGAAAGATTGCGCAGAAGGTTATCCATGCAGAAGCATTTAACGAGGTGTGAGAAGCATTGAACAAGGTATGTAGTGCATAGCAAAGTGATTAGGACTTGCGTGTACCAGCAATTTTATGGGCTTATAGGACAATGTACAAGAAACTAACAGGACAGGTGCCTTCTAGGCTGGCCTATGGAGCGAACATTGTATTACCAATGGAGTATATCATGCCTAGTCCACACGTAGTAGTGCTCACAGATATGACGGATCGCGGAGCCTCAGAAGAACATATCGCACAGTTGGAAGAACTCGAAGAAGAATGCTTGGGACCTGATGAAGAGAGTAATTACGGTGATCTTAGGCTCCAAGCACTCATGAATAAAAGAGCTTGGTTGAGAGAGGAAAGTGCCCTGGCAGAAGCAGAAGTCCAGAAGCTTGAGGAAGAAATAAAGAGGGACTTTCTTGATTAAAAAACCCGTGGTGATAGAAAAAGATGAGCATGATTATGTTGACAAACTTGGGGACTACCATCGAGAGTTGATTAGTTTGATGGCTTGTATTGGACTGTATGTTATTAAGGAGACATCGGATAGGGGCGCAATGCGGTTGGTGAAGTCAAATGGTAGACTCTTCCTAGGAAAAGTAAGTGGTAGTGAAGTTAAATGGCGAACTCTTCCCATCTGACTAGCCACAGGAAGCACAGTCTTAACACTCCAGGCAATTGAAAGGAGGTGCAGAACTATAAACTACTCTGCCTGAGAGTTTTACGATGTTAGGGATGTGTGCAGGAATGAAGTTTCACAGGGTCCACGACAATGCAAGGGTAGTTTTGTTGCCATGCGGGTCGGCTGGAAAGTGGCCATTAAAGTCACTATTCACAATGCTTGGTTTGAGACCAAATGGAGCGGGCAACGAGAATTTAAGGGAGGATTTATGAGTGAGATTTGGAAAATCTGCAACCAAGGGAGAATTAATGGACTGGATTTGGGGGGAATGGTCAAATTCGAATTCAAAATGTGTTATAAATTGCAAAGGGCTACCCAACAAACAACACTTGGCCATTTGAGAATTAAGATATTGCGTGCCCAGAGATTTATGAACCCAGATTTGATTGATCTTTTAAAGTCAAAGGCATTATTTGAGCACCTACCTGAACCATTGAGAGATTTGTGGAACAACAGTATGACCATGCCAAAGGAAGCCATGGATATCGGAGAAATGGCCGCTGAAGAGGTCGCGCAGGCCATGAGGATAGGAGATGCCCCAAAAAGCATCAGGATAGTTGCAGAAATCCCTAAATCACCATGCACCCTCGAGGCCCAAGAAATACAAGCTTCCTATGGTACCAGTGCGCATGTCCCCTCGAAACCTACTGAGAACTAAATTGACCATGGAAAAAAGGGGAAAGCAGTTAATGTGAAAACTGATGAGGGGGAGTAAGACCTTGAGGAAATATTGGTCAAGGAGGAGGAGGATGAAGAAATGGAGGAAGAAACCCAGGGTGCAGACCCTCTGACTAGGCTGCCCACGTATGTTCCTCTGTGGAAGGGGAAAGAAAGGGTTCCCAAGGACCTATATGAGAGCAAGAGCTCTCTACAGGCTCCGCTACTACCCGATGATATCGTTTTTGAAGGAGTGCACTTGGGATGGGTGCTGGTTGTAAAGTTTTAAGAATGTGATCTCGTGGACCACAAGAAATTCGCACACTTGGGAACCACGCAGCTCATGAGGCTGAAGAAAAACGTTGCAGCAGGAGTCATAGAGTTGGAGCTCCACAAGTGGTTGCATGGAGTATAGAAAGCAGGGTTGTTAAACCTGCTCTGGGTTTCACATTACCATCATGCCCCAGTAACTATATTTGTCATCAGGCAGCTACTCTTCCTAGTGCATGATGGTTGCTTGTGGTTGGAGGAGCCCATCCCCATCACAGACCATCTAATCCACAGAATCACCTGACTCCCTTGCAAGGGGGAGGACCCAACAGATATCTCAGAGGGTAAGAGCAACAACTTGGCCATCGCGGAGGTTGTGAAGGAAAAATTCAAGCTAGAGAAAAAGAACAGAGGGTATGCGATCTCTAGTATCAACAATAAGGTAGTCAGAGTTGCCACCCAGATACTGGCTAGCAAGATTATGTGAAAGTTCCGTGCAGATGAGGTGCCTGCACTAGTGATATCACTTGTCACGCAATGTGTAGAGGGGGTCCAGTTTAACTCGTCAGAGTACTTGTGCAAGGAGAACCTAGAGAATTGCCGCAAGGCACGGGAATAGGGGAAGACCTTCCAATATGCATGGATTCTGTTGTCCATAGTGTTGGTGGCTTGGGAATTTCCTAAGGATAGCCAGTTCCCCACAATTGCGCGGGATATTCTAGAGGCAACGAAATACGCTTTGTTGTGGGCCACTAAAGATGTGCAGACGATCTGAGGAAGTAAGATATTCTGGGTGTTTATGGAGATGAACATCCGAATGGGGATTAACTGCAAGCCATGGTTATCGCCCACTGTCTATAATAGTCTACAAAGCTTCGTGGAGTTCAAGGCAGACTTCCATCACGTGTATATCAAGGCATGCAAGGTCCCCGCGAAGAACTGGAAGGAGCTCCTGTACCTGGCCATAGACGATGTCATATTCACTGTACTAGAGTCATGGCCGCTGAAGTGGTGCGCTCTAGCCATCTCCACGTTGGAAACAGAGAAGTCGGATGCACAAGGAAGAAGGAAGAGACAACACTGTGAATGGCGCAGTTAGCAGAGAAGAGATGAAAAGAGGTAGTCATAGCAAAGGCACAGGAGGTGGGGGACGTTGCAAAGGCAGCAACAAAATAGCAGAAGGCAGCCGCAGAATAGCAACAGGCAGCAAAGAAGGAGTGCAAGGGCCATAAGGCATCGTCACCTAAGGAAGAGCCCGAGATAAAGGAAGGTGGCCCAGACCCACAAACAACGTCTACACAACTGAAGCATCAGTGCCTGAGAGAGCAGGTGGGGATGCAAAAGAAATCAAAAGCCTCCAAGACTTCTTTCAACCCGATCACTCTCACTGAGGGGGATCTGCATGACATAGGGGAGACGGTGCACGACGTCACTACGGAGGCTCTCCAACAGTTTGCGGAGGAAAACTAGATGGTGTTAGGGGCCCTCTGGGCACAGATACAAGAGTTGCAGGTGCGCACTCCTCAGGTTGGTACTCTGTCAACCAGCCTCGCAGTAGGAATGGCTGTAGCTGAGGAAATGTTGCACATCCGCATGACCAATACTATAGTGCTGCCAGAGGGGGCACTGGTTACAGAAAATGAGGCTGACAGGCCTCTGATCAGTGCACTAAAAGGAGTGGTGATCAACATGGTTGTGCTCCCTCGCGAGACACTCTATGTTCTCCAGGATGGAGTAACTACAAAATTGCGGGCTAGGGACAGCCGCATGCTCTAGGTGTTGAGTGAAGAGCGAATTAACATGGAACAACTAAGCCTATAACACGACGAGGTCGTAATGCATAATTGGAAGCTATTGTAGGTGGTTGAAGAGGCCTGCTAGATTGTCCCTGAGTTGGCCATCCCAGCAGAGGCGTACATTCGGAGGTTAGAAGCATGGGTGCGCGAGGCACAAGAAGAAATGGCTAAGGTTCAGCTGGAGTTGAATCTCTAGATAGCTGAGTTGTAGTTGGAGGCGCAGCCTTCAACTCCACCAGAGGTGAAAGAACAGTGCACCAGCACCATCATAATGGGAATAGAGGAGATCAACAATGCAGTGAAGGACTGCACCAAACTTTTGGAAGAATCATTTGAGGTCCTCACCACTCTGCAGGAGGACCCGAACATACAGCGCTTAGAAATAGAGGCACATGAGCTGCAGCAAATATATGATGATGTAAAAGGGACCGCGTAGATAGTGGCCCTTACACAGAGGCTCGTGTAGATGCAATAGGAAAAAGAACTCAAGGAGCAGGTAGACGTTGCGCAACATAAGGAACTGGTTTTGAAGGCACGCGTACAACCTTGGATCAATGAGGCATTCATCATTACAGCCTTGATCGAAGCCAAGCTCGTGCAGATGCAGGGAATGCAGGAGAAAATGTAGGGAAGTAGTTCAGGTACCACGGTCTCTGAATAGCGCGTGCAGGAGGTAAAGCAGGCAGCTGCTCAGTGCGCTGCCGATCTTGCAGTAGTTCAGGTAGAGTTGGGAGGTCTCCGTGTGAAGATATCCACACCAATAGAGTGACTCAAGGGAAAGTCACAATGTTTTTGTTGGGGACCTATTGGGCGCGGGATCCCCCAAGGGAATTTTGGGGCTTAAAGCCCAGATTTTGACTAAATCTGATGTAAAGACTACACATTTTGTGGGCATGGAGCGCGAGCTTTTAAATGAGTCATAGGATTGTCCACCCTCATTTTTGTAAATGTAATGTTGGAATTAGAGATCTACCCATGGTCCGAAAACCATGGGATTATATAAATAGAGTGAGGCTCTAAGTTGTAAATCAGCAAAAGAAGAATAATGAAGTAATAGATGGAGAATTGAGTCTTATCTAAGTGTAGATTCAAGTCGTTGGGTTGTAAAGTAGGAGAAGGATCTGCAACTGAGTGCTTAGAGGCCTAGTAGTCCACAACTAAGTGCACGGACCCCTGCAACTAAGTGCGTAGGGCTAGTCGAATATGTAACCGTTGGAGAAGTAATAAAGAGAAGTTTCATATCATTTCTGTGTATCTTTTTCCTATTTTCTGCATTGAATGTATTGGATATAAATTGCAATTTCACTATTTATATGTTGCACAAACTTATATGATTGTGTTGATTAAGTGAATATAAGATAAAGTATTTGTTTACGTGAAGTTAACTAACATTTATAAGAAGATAAGTAAGATACATGGTGTAACTTAGGTAAATAGCTCAGAACGTTGCCCTAGCAGTGCGAAAGCACCTCAGCCCCTAGTTAGGGCTGCGCAAAGGTGATTATAATAGATCGCGAAGGCCTCACAGGTCAAGATAGTGTGAGAAGTGACCTACACGAAGGTATTCACAATTGGAATAAATCGACCCCTTAGACATCTCAAGGGTGCAAAAACTTGGTTCTAGCATCCCCCCATACTGCTTCAGGTGAGACCTTAGTCTGCTCTCCATAGGCTGTTGCTGAAAGGGCCAGTAGTGTAGGGATTTGTTTGGCCAATTAACTCTGAACCTGGGTCAGGCCCCCTCAAGCCAACATAACAATACATGATATGACTGTGGGCCATTGTTATCTCCATGCCCTTCTTCTACCCCCCACTGGTGGTTCCATGAACTGTGATGTGGCCTAGGGTCATTACCCTGGGTGTTAACCATTTGCCTTAACCTCTTAGCGCCTTTGAATTTGGTTTTGGAATTACCACATGACATGTGGTTGGGTCAGTCGGGTGTGCTCATGGGCCTGGCCCTCTCTCCCAACTGCTAAACCATGCCTTATTAAATATAAATCGTTTGACATATATAACAAGAATTATCGTGTGGCTTAACAATAGAGTGATGGGATTATGAACATGAGGTCACGTGGTCAAATCCTGCAGGGTTATTTGGTTGAAATACCAAACTTTTGGTCTCATCTGGAGTGCTACATGGTGCCCTAGGATTGGTCCACCTGTCACTCTATGATTGGCCCATCCCAAAAAGCCTTGACCCAATAACGATGCACCAAGTGTCCCCGTATGACTAGTCCACGAGTTGATTTCAAGTGGCTCCAGTATTGCGTGACCAGTTGATGATGTTAGCATGACATCATCATATGGATTGTCACGTGGCATCTGTACACTACCCAGTCAACCCTGCAGGTTGACTTTTTAGCTGTTTGCCAAAAAAATCATAATGTGATAACTTCCTCATACAGTGTCAAATTGAGGCAATTTTAGCGTCATTGGAATCAAAACAACGAGATGTACAATTTGCCATTGGTTTTGGAACATTTTGAGCACTTTCATTTTTAAGCATATTTTTATTCCCTAGATCATCAGGACTGACTAGAGTTCACACTATAAAGCTCTATATTCCTCTTTTCTCTTCTCTAATATTATTTTGAAGGTCTAATTCAAATATATCAACTTCTTTCCCTATGTTTTAAATGTTTGTGCTCATTATTTTGATTTCATTACTTTTTGAGAGGATTTGATTTCTACAGGTGCTCTCTACAACCATTATACCATATTAGGGGTGATATAAAATTCACACTATTTATCAAAGAAGTATATGAGTTGTGTCCTCGACAAGATCCTTAAAGTCAGTATTTTCTAGATCTTTTTTCTTCTCACGATCTCATAGACATTATGCCTAACAAATTGCTACCTAGAGTGACAATTGATCAAAGGCAAGCATGGTGGCTAAAAGACTTGATATATTTCTCTCCTCTAAAGTTTTATGGAATTCAAGTTACTCCATAAAATCAATAGTGTCATAGGGAGGATTTATTATCACAAACCTATCTTACTACTAGTATGCCCAAGGGGGAATAGAAATTGTGTCCCATTTCGTTTCAACCTATCTTGGATCATGGAGGATGACTATAGTTATCTCATCCACTCTTCTTGGAACTGTTTTTCCTTTCATGAGCCTCTCTCATAGATGAAACAATTCATTTCCAATCTACTTGCCATCAAGAAATCCTCTCACTGATGGGAAAACTATCGCCAAGCCAAATTAGGAAAGGAATTATGGAAAGTAGAAAAGAAACTCACAACTTGTCTCTATGTCCAAGCCATTATCCTGGTCACAGTGACATCCCTATCATATATTCTCTCATTAGAGGAGAAGTGCCATGTGTTGTTGCTACTAGAGGAAGAACGATGGCACCTAAAAAGTTGAGTAGTCTGGTTAGCTTTGAGGGACAAAAATAATAAATTTTTCGACCAATATACCAACTTCAAAATTAGAGGAATACCATCTAGGAAATCAAATCTGAGAATTGGAATTTGATTTTCTCCTTTGAGGATAAAGTTGAAGCTAAAACATGGTATTTCCAGTCTTAGTTCCAGGCTCCTCCAAGATTCTCGCTACAAGAAATTCTCTAGGTGATATCACTATTTACCCCTTCTATCACTGAAGATACAATTATTTAACTACGGATGTCACCGAAGATGAAATTCTAGTCACACTTTGCTCCATGTAGAAAAATAAAAGTCCAGGTTTGGACAGATTCACGGAAGAATTATGCCTGGGGTTTTATGACCTCCTCAAGGGAAACCTTCTTAAATTTGTCCAAGAATCCAAGGAACGGGGCAAGGTTATAGATCCATAAATTCTACCTTTCTTTATCTCATCCCCAAGACACAAGAGAGCAATTATTTTTCTAAATATCATCCCATAACATGTTTTATGTCCCATACAATCTAATCTCTAAAGTTATCACATGCAGGCTCAAACCTATTCTCAGCTCCTTTATTTCTCCTGAACAATTTGACTTTCTTCAAAATAGAAATATTATGGATGCAATCATCATTTCCTAATGGTTTCTTCGCCATTCTTATTCCATAGGTTCCAAAGACTTAATTCTTAAACTTGATTTATCCAAGGATTTCGATAGGGTGGATTGGACCTTCTTGCAACTACTACTTATACAACTTGGGATGTCATTATCGACATTAAACTAGATTATGGGTTTCTTTAAATATATTTATTTATCAACCCTCATCAATGGGGCCCCTTCAATATTTTTCTTTGCTTCCATAGGGCTCCACTAAGGCTTCCCCTTATCCCATTGTTGAAAGTTCTAAAAATATGTCAACCAAGGAGATCTCCTCAGTATGAAGTCTCAATTAGACCTCACATTGTTTGAAGTAAGAGCCCCATCCAAAGTATCGTCTCGACCACAATAACTCTAAGGTTTTCTTTGGCTATAATGAATAACACAAGAGAATCTACACAGAACCTTTGAAATCAACAAGAAATTTGACATTGTGAAACACTAATCGCAATGTGTAAAAGGAGACTTTCACAAGAGGCGAGTAAAGAGTGAGTCTCTAGAATGAAAGTAATAGTACTATCTTAAGAGAGGCACATGAGAGCAAGGAATGATTCATGAGTTATCTAGAGAAATAGTTCACATAGACACAACGATCATTAAAGAAAATAAAACACAAATTCAACAAGATAAGAACCAAATCAAATGAAGTAGTTCAATTTCCTTAGTACATATGAACAAAATACATACCAAAAACATCTAAAGAATAGTCTTACAATATTCATGATACATGCATGAAAATATGTTGTCTCAATGAGCTTTTGATCATTAGGTGAAAGATCCAAGTACACAATTACAACAATGAGTTCCTATCTCTAACAGTGGAAAATTAAATCACTTCTTGCTTCTCCAAAGAATGATCTTCTCTCCTATGCCAAGTTAGAGAAGTCAAGTCTTGCTCTCCAAAGGCTAAGCCTCTAGAAGCCCTTTTCTTGCGATATGGGGTTTATTTTATAAAAAGAGGAATGAACTTTCATATCCCTATGACTCTTGAGCTTTCCTCATGACTCTTAGACTTCTAATGTGACCTTTGGACTTCTATATGACTTTTGGACTTTTCCTAAAGATTGTTTTATCCATATATGACTATGTGACTTTTCATATTCCACATATGACTCTTGGACTTCCACAAAATAAATTTTTTCCTTTCCCTTTGATAATTACATCATTACATCCATAAATGATGTGGCAAGACATATGGACACACATGACATTGTGATGGACCTTGTACAAGTCACAACTTGACAATGATGACATGGACTTCTTGATGAAGTGGTAATGCCAAGTTGTTCCTCCCATTTCTTTGTCTTCAATATTCATGAGAGATCTATTAATTACTTCATCTTCACCCTCCAAGGGGTTGAATGATATGAAGTCTTCATATGGTCTTGATCATTAGTCTTTTTTAATAAACTAGTGTCCCTCAATATTCTTGCTTGGTGATCATTTTGTTTTCCAATATTCATGAGTATCACCTTGCAGGTCTCCTTGTAATTTTTCTTGGACACCATATTTTCATGTCAAGATACAATACCTACAAGTGAAATTTACTCATGACAAGATGACATCATTTCGGAAAACCCCTAGTCTAACTCTCTTCTTGAAATCCACTCATTGTCCTGGAACTGAGTATTGGACAGGGCGGAAGGCTCAAGGATTGTGTAGTTAACACTTCCAAAGGAAAGGAGTGATGTAATGATTCTTATGACCACTCAATATGCGACATTGGAGGCCCAAGATATAATATTGCACAATTGGGGATCAAGGTGAGTCAAAATTTTCCATTATAATTGCATAATGCACAATTCAAGAGAGAGAGAGACATTGGTAGAGGATTGCATATTTGCACAATTTAGGAAGGTAAGGAGACAAGTTGTTGCTTGCAACTACACAATCCACAGAAGGAAACTGGATGGGAGGCAAGATTGCACAATTCTAGAAGTAAGGAAGCAGTTATTAGGCACTATGATTACATAATGCACAGTCCTTGGAGGATGTAACTATGCATTGCATAGTTCCAGGAAGCAGGGATGCATTCTTGAAACTTGCGATTGTGAAATGTGCAGTTCAAGGGGGAAGAGTGAGCTCAAGTTGGTCGGGCATGAAACTTTCCAGAATTTGACTAAGTGTGGGATCGGTGAGGTAGAGATGAAACCAAGGTTGGACTTGAACATGATCACACACTCAACACAATATATGACACAATATTAAACACTCAAGACTCAGCCACAACATGATCCCCTTAATGTGACAACAAAAAAACATTCTCATTCAAGTGTGACACTTAAGATATACTTTACGACGATAGTGACGACACTAGTAAGACCTTGCATAAAAATTTCTAAATGAGTCTAATACATTTCTACATGATATATAGGACCCATTGGTATGAAAGTTTCCTCTTTAAAAGAACCATAACTCTACTTTTACAACATGCAACACTTCCCATGTCAAAAGACGACAATTGTGAAAGTAAGATAAAAGTGTTAATGACACTTGCAAAAGCTTAAAGAAAGTGAAAGTGACACATGCTAGAAAAACTATAACATTAAAATGTGACACTTATTAAAGTGAATGTAAGCAAAAACGACAGTTGCAAACATGAAATTGACACTTGAAAAAATAAAGGTGCATGAGAGTGATACTTGAGAAAAATCACCGAAATAGAAGTACAATTGCAATCAAAGTGAGGAAGACTGTCAATGGAGAGTGCGCACTAACTATTGTCATGTATTGTGCATTACATTGTGATTATGGATTATGCAATCACTATCACTAGTGATTCTGCAAGCCTTACCTTCAAGAGTTGTGCAATGCCTATCTAAGCTTACATAAAAAGATGTGTGTTTGTGAATTCATCAAAGATAGAGTAGGTGTGAGCAAGTGATTTTGACACTTAGAAGAAGACTTAACACTTTGCAAAAAATTAGACAACCATGAAGTGACCATGGAAAGACAAATCGCAAGATCCTCAGTAGGCTCCAAAATTCAAGTGTAAGAAAAATTTTGGAGGGTGTTTGTCGTAGCGACAACACCCACCTACTATTTGTTCTAGTCACTAAAGCACTCAACAAGCTCCTAGACAATTTGAAATCCTTAGGAGACATTAAAGGTATCTCTTTCTCTAATCAACTCCAAATATCACATCTTTTGTTTGTAGATTATGTCCTTATTTTTTTTTCAAGGGACTCGTAGAAATATACAGGCTCTCAAAACTATTATGGGCTTCTTATATAAATTCACTTGCATGAACATAAATTATCAGAAATTTGTCCTTATTTGTTATAACATTTCTGACTCTTCTCTGTCTTTAGCCTTTGAGACCTTTCTTTTTCTATAGAAGCCTATGCAGAAAGGCCTCGAATACCATGGCTTCTTCTTAGAACCCAACAAGTACAGGAAGTTTGACTGGAATTGGCTCATAGAAAACTTTAACATGTGGATCTCATCCTAGTACAATCGTTTCCACTCTTAGGGAGGTGGACTCATCTTACTCAAATATATTCTTCAAAGCCTTTCGATCTATTGGCTCCCTGTTGCTCAAGTTTTGAAAGGAATCCTTCACAACCTTCATAGGATTAGTTACATTTTTGTGGACAAGAGCACACACACATCTAGGGATAGCCCTGGTGAAATGGTCTAAACTTGTAGCTCAAAAAGAGTTGGGAGGTTGGGGCCTTAAGAACCCTTTCCACTTCTCCAAGGCACTAGCTTGTAAAACTTGCGAAGGCTATTGAATAGAAACAACTTATGGAAGAATGTAATGGTTTGCAAAGTTATGTAACCATATCAAAAAATAAAATAAAATATGGATCAACGGCTTGAAAATTGGCCTCTTCAAGGGGGAAACCTCCTTTACATCACATAATGAACAATTATTGAATTATACAAATGACAAGACATCCTTCATATATATAGGAGTCTAAGGGGTCTCAATATAATTAGAGGATAGATAAAAATTATAATAATATAAGGACACAACAATAACATTAGTGGGATTCTATGGGGCACAACAATAACAATATGGGGGCTAAATGGTCATACAAATAACAGTAGGGGGCTACACTAAAAATAACAATAAAGGGCTACACTAGTATTATAGGTACCTAGCATGCCCCTCTCCTTCAAAAAACTTGTTTTCCTCGATGCTTAGGTAGTTATGGATGCTTTTGTATAAATTTTTCATCCTCCCATGTGGAATCTTTAGTGGGTAAGTTCTTCCACTTAATGAGATACTCTAAAATTGGTCAATTATCTAGTTGTGGGGTTATTTTTCCATGAATGCTTCAGGATCCAATATCATTTTTCCTTCTTCATCAAATTCTAGTAGTACTGCTTGAACTGGGAGCTTTTCATCGATAACCTTATTTAAACATTAAACACGGAAAACTAGGTGTACTCAAGAAGATGTAGGCAACTCCAATCTGTATGCCATAGTAAAAATATTTTGCAACACCTTATAAGGACCATAGTACTTTGATGATAATTTATTATCCGTGTTAGCTTACTTGAGGGACATTTGTTTGTATGGTTATAGCCGTAAAAATGCACAGTCACCTACGTCAAAAATTCTTTCACCACGATGTTGATATGCTTGTTGTTTCATTTGATTCTGCGCTAGAGTGAGGTTATTCTTTAAGAGTTGGATAATTTATTGTTGATGCTCGATGTGATCTTCCACTATTTGAACCTTAAAATTTTCTCTTAAAGATGATGTGATGGACAGTGCATGATATCCATAAAGTTCCATAAATGGGGTCAATTTTACTGCAATATGGAAGGAAGTGCTATACCACCATTCAGTGAGAGGTAACCACTTGACCCATTGTGTTTGTTTATCAGATAAAAAGAAACGAATACATCCTTCCAAACATTTTTTCACTATCTTAGTTTTCCCATCAAATTTAGGATGATAAGATGAGCTATGAGCTAATTAAGTACCAAGACAAGAAAATAATTCCGTCCAAAAATTTCCAGTGAAAATGGGATCTTTGTCACTTATAATAGCATTTGGGTTCCCATGTGGCTTTTGAACTATTTCCATAAATGCAGTAGCAACTGTACTAGATTTAAAAGGATGAGATAATGTACAAAAGTGTGCATACTTGGTAAGTCTATCAAATACCACCATGGTGACACTCTTTCCTTTAGACTTGGGTAAACCATGATAAAATCCATTGAGATATTCTCCCAATGCTTACTTGGAATAGATAAAGGTTGTAACAGACCTGAGGTATTAATTGTCTGAAATTAATTTTGTTGGCAAACCAAACATTTCGTCATAAACTTCTAAATATTAGTTTTAAGGCCATCCCAAAAAAATTCTTCTTGACCCTATGGTAATTTTTTAAAAATATCAGATTTCCCTCCTTAGGGGGAGGTGTCCAATTCCAAAAGAATATTTTGTTTAAGTTGGGAATTATTATAGAGATGTAAGAAATATTTGTACCATAATGAATCATTTTTCCAGATAAATGTATCAGATGTATTGGGATCTAGCTGCAACTTTTGAATGAGTATCCACACCTCTTCATTATTCTTCCATTCATCCCTTGCTTCAATTATCTAATCAAGTTGGATAATGGAAATGGCACAAAGCAATGCTTTCACATCATCATCCTTTCTTGAGAGTGCATATGAAGCAACATTTTTTTTTCCCTTTTTCGTAGAGGATTTCAAAGTCATAACCCAACATCTTGGTGACCCATTTTTTCCTCTCTTCTAAAGATAATATTTGTTCCAAAAATTATTTAAAACTATCATGAATTTTTTTTACCTTGAAGTGTCTTCCCATTAGGTAAGGTCTTCATTATTTTAGTGAATGTATTATTTCAAGCATTTCCTTCTCATAAATAGGTTTGTGTAAATAATTTCCCTTGATTAGACAACTTTCAAAAGCAACGGCTCTTCCTTCTTGCATTAAAACAACACCAATTCCATTTCCTGAGGCATCACATTCCACAATAAAGGTTTTAGTGAAGTCTAGTGTAGCTAAGGCTGGTGCTTGGCACATTTCCTCTTTAATATGTTCAAAGGTGTTATAGACATTTTTGGGCACTTCAACCCCAATCAAAAATGTCCATAAACTGAGGGCTCTTAAGTCCCTAAAAGCGTTGATTCACTACCTAAAGGAACAAGGTCAACTGATTACATCATCTCCCAGAAGTTCTCCACTAAAAACTACTCATAAATGGTCAAAACTGGACCATACTGAAAGCTCCATGCAGGGGGTGCGATGCAT
>APFE030853836.1:74850-127039 GCA_000404065.3 Pinus taeda | reverse complement strand
ATAGAAATACTTTTGCAGTACTGCCACCATTTTCTCAACCCTGAAATGCCCAGCAGCTCCACTATAGTGTGCTTCCCAAATCATCTTGGCACACTCGCTTGAAGGAACACAAAGGTGACCCAGGTGGCATAACAGGGCATCCTGGAGGTGAAAATCTAGAACATGCGGACCCTCCAAGAGTGTCTAGTATGTGTGGCCGAATTCTAGGTCGCTTTCGTAGAGGAGTAGCCAATCAGAAGTCTCGTGCCCACAAGAATTTAGCACGGTGGTTAATGCCATGATCGGTGGTTGAATGAGGCAATCCGTAACATTATTGGTGATGCCCTTCTTATACTTGATATTCAAATGGAACTGTTGCAGGTATGTCGACCGCTTCTGATGGCGATCATTTTGCAATTTCCCTTGGGTCTGTATGAACTGCAGAGGTCGGTGGTCTGTGTGGATGACCGTTTCCTTCCCCAAAATGTAATGCTTCCATTGTCGGCAAGCCTGCACAATGGAATACATCTCTTTATCATAACTGGGATACTTCCGAACTGTGTCTGAAAGTGTCTCACTGTGATATGCCACTGGATGCCCGTGTTGAGTAAGGACTGCCCCAATAGCATAGCCAGAGGCATCTATCTCGACCTCAAATGGTTGTTGCAAATCTGGTAATGCAAGCACTGGTGCCGTGCAAAGGCAATCTTTCAACTCTATGAATGCCTTCTGTTGTTCAGACCAAAAGAATTTGGCCTTCGCTCCTCCCTTGGTGACTTGACTCAAAGGCCAAGTGATATGAGAAAACCCCAATACGAACCTGCGGTAGAAGTTGGCAAGACCTAGAAAGCTGCGGAGCTCTGTCAGAGTGGTTGGAGATGGCCAATCCCGAATGACTTGGATCTTGGCTGGATCCACATGGACCCCCTGTTCATCAATAATGTATCCCAGATACTGAACCTCGGTCATGCCAAAAGTGCATTTCTCCAAATTTGCACATAGCTTGTGTTGCCACAGTGTTTGGAGAACCTGTCGGATGTGGTGAAGGTGCTCTTCCCAACTCTGGCTAAAGATCAGAATGTCATCCAAGTATACTACTACAAAGGAGTTGGTGAATGGCCGCAAGATGTCATCCATTAGCCTCATGAAGGTTGCAGGAGCATTCGTCAATCCGAAAGGCATAACCAACCATTTGAAAAGGCCCTCCTTGGCTTTGAAGGCAGTCTTCCACACATCAAAGGGTTCAATTAGTACCTGGTGATATCTTGACTTGAAATCGATCTTACTGAAATATTTTTCCCCCTTTAGTTGGTCTAGGAGGTCATCAATCCGTGGGATTGGGTACCTATTACGGACAATGATCTTGTTTAGTGCCCGATAGTCAATACAGAGTCTCCAAGTCCCATCCTTCTTCTGTACTAACACGATCGGGCTCCCACAAGGCGATGAACTCGGACAGATGTGACCTTTTTGCAGCAACTCCTGAATCTACCTCTTGATTTCATCGTTCTCCAGAACGGAGCGCCGATAGATTAGTCCATTAGGTAGTGGCACTTGGGGTGAGATCGATGGAGTGCTTGACCTGACAGTGCAGAGGAACCCCTGCAAGGGATGTGAAGATGTCCTCGTACTCCTCCACGACCTTGTCCATCTGTAGTTGTCGTGCGGAGGGGCCCTGTCTAGAGGTTGTGGCCACTATCTTCTTCTTTCCTTGAGGGCGTACCATCAGGAAAATAAATTTCTTAGTTTTGGAAATGAGCTTACTGCATTGTTTTGCAGTAACCAAAGAGATGGCGGTAGGCGGTGCTACCTCCGATATCCTGTATAGCTTATTTCCCAATGTAACAATAACAGCACGGGGTCGTGATTTATACACAGTATGTTGCTTCCACAAATATGGTTGTCCTAATAATACATCACAAACTTCAAGGGGAGCAATGTCACACAATACCTCATTCGTGAAGGGCTTGATGTTGTATGGAAGGCGACATTGCTGGCTCACACGAAGATCCCGTCCTTGGTGAAGCCACCCAATGGTGTACGGTTATGGATGTGCTGTGGTTGGAAGGCCCAACTGCTTCACAACCTCTGCCGAAATGAGGTTCTTTTGGCTCCCACTATCGACAATGAACTGTAGTAGGGAGCCCTTTACCCACATTTGGGAGTGGAAGAGACGCTCCTCCTCCTCTAGATCTTCGGGTTCCTCCTTCTGTATCTTTGTGGTGGCAACGGTGGCGTTGGGCTCCGCATCGATAATCTGCTTCCCTTTGTCATTCCCCTTGTCGGGTTCTGACTCAAAGTCAGAACATGCATCTGATTCTCAAACCTTTAGCTCAGCCACCAGTGACAGCTTGGCCTAACACTCACTTGTGTTGTGAGTGGAGCTCTTATGGAACTCACACCATTTTTCTGTGTCCTTTTTCAGCTTTGCGGCACTGTTCTTTGCTTGCAGCTTTGGCGGGTTGTCTTGGGCTGCCCCGCCTTGGTTTTGTCCTTTGTTCTGTGGTTTAGGGGCACCTTTCCCTTACTTCGGATTCGCAGATCCAAAGTCTCGCTTCTTCTGTTTAAACTTTTACTCAACCTTGACAGCATATCAATACGCTGTGCCGAGCGAGGAGATGTTCAAGAATTCTATTTCTTCCTAGATGTACTTGTGCAGGCAGCCATGGTATTTTAGTATCAAATGTTGCTCCGAATCCTTGATACCCAACTTTGTGCAAAGGGTATGGAAAAGATTGGTAAACTTCGACACGTCTTGGTCCCTTCCCTGCCGCAGCGTGGTCCACTTTATGTATTGATCCTCATAGCTTCCGACAGGGTAGTACTGCTCCTTGATGACATCCCAGAATGAATTCCAGGTAGGTGCAGTTGAAAAAGTGAGCCGATATTTTCATCCTTTTGATCGCAATAGGTTTCCCACCAGTCCTTGACGTGGGGGGCTGCTTTGAGAAGAGTGAAAACAATCTTTTCCCAACTCAAAAATTCATGAACAGAAAAATAACCCTCTATCATATTTAACCATTTATCTATGGCATCTACGTCTAGCTGACCCTCGAATATGGGGATTTCAAAATTAACTTGTACCTTAAAGGGCGTGGCGTTTCCAAAGTAGCTTTTGGAAGCCGATGAGTCGCTTCTAGGTAACCGCCGAAGGATTTGGGCAAAGCTATCCATCATAGCATTCCTTTGTCGCTTGAGGGCTTCTTTGAGCAAGATTTTGATAGGATCTCCTACCCCCTTGTCTTTCTTCTCATCCGCCATGGGAGGTCGTCGGGATTTGCGAGGCTGTTCTTGCAAATGTTCAACTAATTCAGGCCCTAACTCCTTATATCCTGACCTCGTTGGGGACATGCAAAGAAAAGCAGAGAAAAAGCAGACCGCTCCAATACCACTAATCCGAATTTAAATAGGAATGCAACAAATTATAGAGATAACCATAAACACAGATATGCAGCGGAAATAATACTTCATTTCATTAATGTAAAATACTGAAATATTCTTATAAACAATAATGGAAATAAACCAGCTAGGGAGATGGTAGCTTATCTCTGAGAAGAGATGTGGCGGCTACATTCCTCTGAACTCTCTTACAATGAGGCTCGAAGGCCTATTTATTGTTGAGAAACAATGGAAAACCCTAAACATCCAAAAACCAAACCTAGAAGATGAAACGCCAAATTGTGGGCCCCGTTTGGGTAAATTGGTACATCAACTTCTCGAGGTCGTAACTTTGGCATATGATCTCCGTTTGATGTGCATAATATCTCGTTAGAAAGATATATCTGAGAACGACAACTTTGGGAAGAGAAATATTGGTCCACAGACCCATGTTGCTCCCAGTTTTCCAAAAAAACGTCGTTTAGGGCCTCAAAACGGCTCCGGAAACTGAAAATGCTGAGAGAAACAATGGTGGGGGTCCAAGTGGACTTAGCAGGTGGCCGCCATTGTCCACCTAGATCAACACAAGTTTTGGAAACTTTGGTGGAATCTCCTTTCGTTTCTCCTTTTGCGTTCTCTTCATGGTTGTTTATTTGGGCAATCATTTTTCCTTTATCCTGGGATGATTTCACATTCACCACCTATGTACTTTCCACTCCAGCTTTCTTTATGTTTGGCACATCCGCCTTCATGCGTTGCCATTCTGTCTTCCCTATCACAAGAGCTTCCTGTAGCAATGCCACTTGTTCTTTTAAAATTTTATTGCTTTCTGCTAACGCCTTGTTCTCAGTGGTTATTATATGAATTTTATGACCTCTTTCCTGCCCTTTAGCTTCTAAAACCTCCAACCTTTGTTTTGCATTTAACAATTCTTTCACATAAAGATCATATGACCAGGTGAGAGGTGTGGATGTGGGACTATATAAGGCAGAATCATCAATGACTTTTCCTTTGGACTTATTGTTGCCACGTGCTTGTGGAGGAGACTTGTTTGAGTGCTTTTTGTGAAGGGCTCGATTACTTTTCTTTTTAGACAATTTCTTCCTTGTTTTCTCCCATTTTAGACGGGTTATTTTTCATTTTAAAATGCCCCCATATTGTTTGGCATTGACCCAAACCCAGTTCCCAGCTTTGGCGGATGAGGCAATTTTCACTTGTCCTAAATCATTTGTCTCCACATGTTTTGAATTTTTTTGTTCTAACTTAATGAGATGACCTTCTTTCTCCCTTACTAAAACCATGATACCCCCGTGCCCTTTGCCATTCCTTGCTGCCTTGTTCCACACTGCCATCTTCCAGTATCCTTCAAACAAAGGTGTCTTGCACCCTTCATGCTCATGTTTTTCTATGAGGCAAATTATGTCTCTATTTTCCACAATAGGCCCTAACCCATGTCCTTGTCTCCATGGGTAACCTCTGCAGTTCCAACAAACTAATTTTAAGGAAACCTGGGTAGGACTTGATTGCTATTTATTTTGACATGCAAGACTCACATTTGAGTCTTTTTCCCTGTTTTCCTAAACCAACCTTGCTTTCTGATTTCGTGTTGAAGAGTTTGTTGCCTCTTCTTTATTATCATCTTGCTGCTCTGTTCTAGAAGGAGGTCCAAATTGTTTTATCGCAACTTTGCCTTTATAAATCCATGCTCTCTTTCCTTCATCTCTTGCTGCCCTAACCCTTAAAATTCCCTCCCTTCTTTCCTCCTGTTGTTTTACAGTTAAATCTTCTTCTAGGAAAAAATGAAAACCCCTAAAGAGATTTTTCTTGCTTAGAATAATATATTTATCACGCAAGCTAGGCATAATGACTTTTATGGGCCTTGCTCTCTCCCCGTTAAACTTACCCACCCTCCATGCTTGGCATATTTGTCCTTGTCATAGCAACTTGTCTTTCAAGAAGTCCCTTGCAAGGTCAAGAGTACTTTCATTTTTCCCATAGTCTTTCACCCCTTTAATAATTATGTTTGCTACCCTATTTTGTCTTTCCTTGCCTTCACTATCTTGCATGTTGTCAACCTGAATATTTGTTTCTCCTTCCTTATTAGCAGAATTGCTAATAACTTGAGCCCAAGTTTTGGTAACTTTGGTAGAATCTCCTTTCATTTCTTCTCTTGTGTTCTCTTCATGGTTGTTTATTTGGGCATTCATTTTTCCTTTATCTTGGGATGATTTCACATTCACCACCTCTATATTTTCCACTACAGATTTCTTTATGTTTTGTAGATCCGCCTTCATGCGTCGCCATTCTGTCTTCCCTATCAGGAGAGCTTCCTGTAGCAATGCCACTTGTTCTTTTAAAATTTTATTGCTTTCTGCTAACACCTTGTTCTCAGCCGTTATTATATGAATTTTATAATCTCTTTCCTGCCCTTTAGCTTCTAAAACCTCCAACCTTTGTTTTGCATTTAACAATTCTTTCACATAAAGATAATATGACCAGGTGAGAGGTGTGGATGTGGGACTATATAAGGCAGAATCATCAATGACTTTTCCTTTGGACTTATTGTTGCCACGTGCTTGTGGAGGAGATTTGTTTGAGTGCTTTTTGTGAAGGGCTCGATTACTTTGCTTTTTAGACCGTTTCTTCCTTGTTTGCTCCCATTTTAGACGGGCTATTCTTCGTTTTAAAATGCCCTGATATTGTTTGGCATTGACCCAAACCCCCTTCCCAACGTTAGTGAATGAGGCAATTTTCACTTGTCCTAAATCATCTGTCTCCACATGTTTTGAAATTTCTGGTTCCTTTGTCATGTTTGAATGCATTTGTTGTTGCTTGCTCGCTGCTCGATACTTTTGCTACATAAAAACTCCCTGCTCTCACACTGCTCACTGTTCACTGCTTGCTGCTCTCACTGTTGCCCACACTGCTCACACTGCTCTGCTCATACTATTGACCACACTGCTCACCACGCTGCTCTGCTGATAAATGCCCTGAAAATTTCAACTGCATTTTAATTATATCATAGGTGTAAATTGTATAATGGGGATATACCGGGAATTAAATTCTAGTAATTGTATGTTGTAATTGGATAAGATTGTTTTTCTATTTAATATTGAATTTATGGTAATTGTATTTTGTAATTGGATAAGATTGTTTTTCCATTTAATATTGAATTTATGAAAATTGGATTTTTTAAAAGGTTAAATCAGTTTTATAAAGTTAATTCATAAAACAAAAAACTCTTAAATATATATATATATATATTTTTTTAATTCATTTATTATTTATAAAAGAAAAAAGATATTAATTAAATAAAGTTTTTTCGGTAGAAATCACATAAGAAATTTTTTTGGCCGACTCGTTTTGAACCAACAAGTGTGATTCATCATCAGGACCAAGTCACATTTTCAACCACTCATAACTTCACCATTCCTCAACTTCCGATTCATTCAATTTTTGGAACCTTTTGTATTATATTGAAATGGATAAAAATCATTGTAACTTTTATATTATACCTAAATGGATGTGAATCATGAGAAAGATTCAAATTTGACACCCATTACTTTCATTTGACCTTTAAAGACAAATCACTTCTATTATTGTTGTCTCTAATTTATTTCATTGATATGGTGTACCCTTCCATGACATACACTTCATCATAAAGCCATACCTAGATAATCCTATCATTGTATCGGTGTAACCACCATTGTAAGTGTCAATTAATGTAAGCTTTCAAGGGAAGTTCTAACACCTTATCTTTTTTAATCCCTAATATACTTCATGTGCTGACTGCATTTTTTTATCTTTCATGATATGATAATTGGCATGATCCTTAATATCCATATTTAATGTATTCAAATCCTTCAATCAACGTAATGTCATTTCCTTTGTTATATTTGCCTCCACTCTTCACTTTGCAAAGAACCAAAACTATTAGTCATGGGTTATGGGTGTAAAGTATAATGGCATTACAAACTTATTAGCAAGATTCACTACAAATGTACGTTTGAATAACAATTTTAAAGAGTAAACATTAAACATTGACAAAACCCAAGGAAATCATGTTATATTTTTTTCTTAATGTTCATATAATATTCCCTCTCTAAAGGCATCTAACAT
This sequence comes from Pinus taeda, assembly GCA_000404065.3. NCBI lineage: Eukaryota > Viridiplantae > Streptophyta > Pinopsida > Pinales > Pinaceae > Pinus > Pinus taeda. The sequence continues at coordinate 119,563 of APFE030853836.1, read as the reverse complement.
ATTAATAAATCTAACATGGTTATAGCACTATTATCTAATATTTTCTTATTATTCGAGAACATTCATTGGCCTCTCAACCACTTGGTATGTAATCCATGGCATCCACATTGTGGCAATAGATACTTATGAAAAAAGCACATAATTAATATTTGAATTTAAATCTCTCAATGATTTGCTAAATCTTGTATAGGTTTGGTCAAGCTCATCGTAAACATAATGCATATTATTTTTTACACACAAAACTATGCTAATAATTTTGTTTGGGGTATAAACATTATTAAGTTCAATGATAACTTATATGTTCCTCTCTTAGATCAGGTTATAAGTTTGAGTAGATCGGAGGCAACATCCAGTGACGAGAATTAGCAAAACAAAGCCAAACCCCACACATTGCCCAGTTCTTATCATACAAGTGTAGGGGATATTAGGGTTAACACACTATACTCTTGTTCATCCATTTCGGTGGTGCTATGATTGAATGGTGATTAACATGGCTCCTTGGGTAATAATGCAAATAAACGAGTGGAGCATGTAACCTATATGATTGTACTAGCTGTGGGGATTGCAATTAGTTTTACATTTAGTGCCTGTGATTTTTGTATTGTCATTCCCCTCTCTACTACACTAACGTCCCTCATTTCCTTCATGCCTTGCTTATCAATCTTTGGATTCTTTTAGTCCTCATGACGCCTTGCTCAGGATGCAGGGGGCATCCTATTATCTGACGCACTTGTGTAAAGTCTCTAGCCAGAGAGAGCACATACATTCCACTGTGTAGCCACCCTTGCAACATGGAAATTGTTGAAAATCCTAGAAGCTAAGGTCAAACGTGAACAAAATTTGTTCACCAAGGAGGAGATTATGCCAACAACAATAGAATTTCTCCTTGATATTGGTAATCAATCCTACTCGCGACACAAAATGCTTCCACACCAAGATGTTGATGACACATGCTCTAGAAAGTCAAGAAGTTGAGCATATGGATTTGAAGGTTCGTTTGGACATAATGGAGAAACATGATGACTTCTTCTAGCTCTCTACAAGGGGATGGAAAAAACAATGAGGGATTTTAATCACAGAAGTTGGTATAGACTCTAGGGATAACCCCATAGACATTCTAGAGGATGCTCCTACACGCTCAACTCTTCTTTAGGTTTAATTTGTAGAATGTTGGTAAGTTCTAGTTTCTTTTTGTTGTTATGGATCTACTAAGGTATATTAATTTAAACGGTCCTCATTTCCATAATTGGCAAGACCTATCCCTTGTAATTATCAATGTGTAGATGTAAAGTAGTCACACTTCCAATTTTTTGAAATGGATAGCTTCTTACATGGCAACTTCGGAATTTTAGATTCAAGGTCTAGTTTAACATCGTCTGGAGTAGTCAAGCTCTCTTAGATAAATAGTTTTTTATGGCAAACATGCATATAAAAATATCTATGTTTGGCACTAATTTATGCTTTATATTAGTTTATATTTTTGGTTAACATAAATGTTTTCTTACCAACACCTAAAAAGAACAAGAATTGTATGTCATGAATCTACACAAAATGGACCTTATCAACATCACAAAACCTAAAATTGGGATCACAATAGTAAAAATTTTGGTCTTCCATTATTCAATTTTCTACATAATTAATTATTTACTATTTTCATTCTCCTCTCCCCAATTTTATACATCTATATCTATGACACTCTTTCAATTTATCCTTCTTCTTTCTAGAAACATTGGCATTATTGTGATAATACTTTAAGTGTCAAATATTTGAAAATGCACCTTACATCTCTTTCCCTTTGCTTAATGCAAGCACAAGAGAAATGAAATGTATCATTTACAACCTTAATGCATGGAGCAACAATTTTGATGTTTTGGTGGGGTTCTTATATAAGATATGGAAAATGTAACGTAATTCATGTTTTAAGCAAGGTCTTTCGGTAGAAACCACATAAGAGAAATTTTTGGTCAACGCGTTTCGAACCAACAAGTGTGGTTCATCATTAGGACCAGATGAAGAGGCAGACCAGGGCAAAGGCTTAAATAGAGAGCAATGTAGAGACATAACTTCAAGTAACGGTTATATTTGAACAATAATATTTAAATTATTATATTAATTTATTAATATATTAAAAACAAATATTATTAAGTAACGACTATATTAAATGGCTAGTTTTTGGAAAATGGCTAGTCACCTGCCCACTCTTTTTAAATATTCGATATATTATATAATACCCTTGGGTGGGGTGGTAGGATTGATGGCCCACCACCCCATTTTTTTTATACATAGTAGTTCAAATTTTCCTGCCAGTTTTTAAGGGATATTAGACAAGCTAAGTAGGTGACAAATTATCTTGTTCCAACCACCAGATTCCCTACGTCGGGACTCCTCCAATTTTTTGCCTCGTTAATGACTGTCACTTGGTCAAGTTTGACCAAAACTTTTACCATCTATAACTTGAGCATATGAACTCGGATTTTAGTTTTGTTCACACTGTTGGAATCAGGGCGACGAGCACTATGACCTAGTCCTAGTTTCACTTCAATATGATGATTTTGGTTTTTGAGCTATTTTCAAGGCCACTTCTATTGATGGATCCACCTAGATCATTTCTCCCCGCTGAGGAGCTTTTGGTCCTCCAAAAGCATGAACACATCATGTGCACTGCCTGTGTCCTCATCAAACCACACTTTCAACATCTACATTGCATGCAAATCTGGTACATTCTTTGCAATCAAATATAAAACCACACATGACTCAAACAACCTCATACTTGCCAAGAGTTTATAACACACACTCTTTGGTCCAGTTTACATCATAATAGAAACCAATACCCCAACTATTGACAAAAGGTCAAAAGCATCATCGTTGCCTTAATAAGTGATGGAAAACATATCATTAATTTTACATTTATTCACAACACATGATTTACAAGATACAACCATGACAAGTTACTATTCTTAGTAAAACCATCTCTTACTCAATAAAGTGGACCACCATGAATGTGGTGGATTCATTTGTTGAACATCTTCACTAGTTGGCTTCTTTAACGATGCTTGCTAGGCATGGAGCATCTGACATGTGGCTGTCCGGTGTCCAACCTCATTGCAGTGACTACAATGATTCTTTCTCCTCCAAACTTTTTGGATCGTCCTGGAACGCTTATTTCTAGTGCGCTTTTGATATGTGCCCATGGAACCCTCACTATCATTGGAATGTGATGAAGTGCTCTCATCATCTGTCATTGGTTGGTCACTAGCTATCTTGGAGCATTCCTCAACCTCTTTTTTGACATATCCAAGTTCTGCATAACGAGGCAATTCCTCCACTTTTATGGGATTCACAATGCCTTGGCCATTAATGTTGAGGCCCTTTCCTTGATACCCCATTTTCTTCAACAATTTTGATCCAATTCTTGTAGTATGTTTCTCAAAATCACCGAAATCATCATCATAAAAGTACATGAAATTGAAGAATCACTTTTTACCTCAGGCTTCTTATGTTGCAACTTTTCCAAAGCCTCCTCCTTGGCTTGTAACTGATGTTGCAACCTTTATTTCTCCTTCTCTTCTTCTTGTAGGTGTCTCCTTAGTTCAAAATTATCCCCCTGAATGCTCTAGTTGATTTCTTCGAGTTCATGGAGCCATGCCGCATTTTGTGACCTTTTCATTTTTGGCACAACATCTGCTAAAATCTTTGTCTCATTGCTCGAATCAGAACCCAAGTCGATGGGTCCATCTGCTGCAATCCCAAGAGCTACAATCTTCATTTCATCACCTGAGTCTGATCCCAAGTCGACTGGTTTACCGCCAACAGATCCTGCAATTGTGATCTTGTTATCATCCTCTGATCCAGATTCTTGGTCTTGTTGCATAGTTGCAATTGTCCTTTGCTTTTCTTTTCTGTCATTCCTCTTAGGTCCCAATTCTGTATGTAGTTTCCAACAATTCTCTTCATCGTGCCCATCTTTCTCACAATGAGTACAATAGGGCCTTGCTGCTCTTCTCTTGGATGTTTCTACCCTCTTCGGCCGGTCATCTTGCTCATGCTTTTCCCTGCAATCAAGATGTACAACCTTCAAACTAGATTCATCAAGAGACTTAGGTTCAATTAATAACAATGAATGACACAAATAACTATGCAAAGAGCCAATATATTTCATCAATGTCTTAGAAGTCTCTAGGGGAACATTTAATGCTAATGCTTGTTTTCTAAACTCCTCTGTAAAATTATGAATAATTTGTTTCAAATCTTGTCATTCCATCATGGCCTTTTGTCTGTAACCCAATGGGTAGAATTGTCTTCTTAAAGTAGAAATGAACTCAGACCAGTATGAAAGAAGTTTACGACTACTCTTACCATCTTGCTATAGCTTGCCTTCCCACCAGACGAGAGCGGTGCCACTTAGTTGAAGGGACGCTAGCTGGATGTTGGCTTCATCCTCTTTGATTTGTTGTAGGAGACAATATAATTCAACCTATCTTATCCAATTATCTATCTTTTTTGCATTAGCTTCTCCACTAAACACAAGTAACTCAAATATGACATCCAGCTTGAAAAATGGATTTTTAGATGCATTCCTTTGATTCTTGTTAGAATGATGAGAAGAGGAAGAATAACTTTCATTGGAGGATGGAGAGGGAGGAGGATCTTCTCCTCCACATTCATGATTTACCGAGGCATGATCATCTGGTTCTTTCTTCTCAGGCTTGATTGTCTTCTCATATTCTGCAAAGAACTTGTCAACTTTCTCTGCCATGGTGAAGAAGATCTTGCGATAATTTCGCTCTTCCTTCAATCGAGCTTCCTCATTTGCCATGTTTCATCTTCGTGGTGCATGCCTCGCTTCGGGATCAAAGGATTTAAGTTTTCTTTCACCTCTTTGGAGCTTGTTTATGGTTAGCAGTCACTCATGCAACTCACATCAAGAAGACGAAAATTGATCCAGATCTTTTAAATTCAAGGATGCATTCATAATTGCATATAAAAGAGCATATTAACCAAGTAACTTAACACATGAAAAAAAGAAGCGGAAATCATAAAACAACCATGAGATCAAAGGCACACAAATGATTTGATTACTGAGTTCACCCAATATGGGCTATGTCTTTGGGCCCTACTCAAAGTGGGGAGGCCTTCTTTCATTGAGTGGCATCAAAGAAATTAGTTACATGCAACTTTATAAAAATGACCTTTATACCTCCAATTCAGATGATGACCTGAAAAGGGAGACCTCAGCTGGAGAAACAGACTACACAGTTGGATTCATGGCATGAAAACATGCAAAATAGACTAATAAACTTGTCAAATTTTGACACTGGTACCTTTGGCCCTCTAAAGGAATCTTTTCAACATCTTGGAGATTCCCTCACTCATGGTTCCACTACCCTTGATTGCTCAAGGTTCTATACCCAGACCTCGCCCGCTCTTCCGTTGCTGGTTGAATGAGAAATTGAACGACTTTTATATAACAAAGAGGGTGGACTTCCCAACATGGGTCATTGACCCGTTGGCTTCGTTGGAAATTAACATGGAGGCGGGCCATGTTTAAAACCTGCTCACTCCAAACTTGTCACGGGGTCGTTTGTTTGATAAATAGTTTGGTTTAATTTTAACGGGCAATTATATATATGCGGTTTGGCATTTACATATAATGCGTTCCACTAGAGTTCCAATAGGGTTGGGTGGGTTCGTCGGGGGTGGCCCGACCACCCTTTTTAAATATTCGATATATTTTATCATTGGGTGGGGTGGCGGGGTTGGTGGCTCGCCACCCCAAAATTATTATTATTATTATTTTACATAGTAGTTCAAATTTTCTTGCTGGTTTTTAGGGGATTTTAAACAAACTAAGTAGGCAACAAATTCACCTGTTTTGACCATCAGATTTCGTGTGTCAAGACTCTGCCAATTTGTTGCCTCATTAGTGACTTCCACTTGGACAAGTTTGACCATAAATTTGACCAACTATAATTTGAGCATAAGAACTCAGATTTGAGTGTTGTTCACACCATTGGAATCAGGGCGACGAGCACTACGATCTGATCCTATTTTAATTTCCATATGATGACCTTGATTTTTGAGTTATTTTTAAGGCTAGTTCTATTTTTGGATCCATAAGGATCACCTATGGAAATTCAATGCCTTAAAGGAGGCAAGTCATACCATCCCTCTTTGATGCTAGCTTTGATGGGTTTTTTTAGGCTTTTGATTTACCATGGTAAAGAACTGAATTATGACATACAAGACCCTTCAAGCTTGGTTTCTTTCATGGAAATCTTGAAGGAGTGATAACATTTTGGTTTTGTCTAAGCAGACCTAGTTTCCTATTATGGGTAGGTAACGACTGTGTTTTGTCCAGACCTAGTTTTCCACCTTGGGAATGTATGGTTGCTTTGAGGCTTTCTTTATCTAAATGCTTTCGTTATGATTGTCAAGTCTTCAACCCAACATACTAGATCATTTTGGAAACTAGCTTATTAGTCAAATATCATACTCTATTATAGATCTTATTTTGTCACTTCTAATTAATTAATTAATTAATAAATTACCAAAAAATTTAAAAACTTAATAATTATTATTTATTAATATTCACCCATCTACTATCTCACATTTAAATGTTTTAAGGTTAGCATATATGTATATTAAGTTAATTAAAATACATTTATATTAACTGAATTATAACACACAAAAAAAAGGTGATTATAGTTGGAGAGATATATGCATATATATCGTTAGTTCTCATAGATAGGTATATAACACTCATAAATATTATTAAATGTATTTGTGCGAAAGAAGGATTTGAAGATCTAAAGACTTTTCATTTGTAAATATAAATATTTAATAAAATATCAAGTTAAAGTAGTGTTTGGCAAGGTATATAGGTTATTATTTTGCCACTGACAGGTATTATGAAATGGATATTGCTTTGTTTATACATTAATTTGTATTGACCAGAAAAAATTAAATTGTAGTATATAGTGTTTACATTGTAAACAAAAATTAATTATTTGGTTAAATATATTAATTTTATTTATTTAATATTTGATTGGTTCATTTTGTTTTACTCTTATTCTGTAATGATGACTTTGTATTGCTTGCAGCATAATAACTAGTCTATTTTGTTTTTTGTCATGTCAATACTTAAGCTTTGTGTCATGTGAGTTTAGGTGGTAGAGGAATTTCTCCAACTGATGTAGAATAGAGTAAGGAAAGACAAATAGTCAAATCAACCAAACGATGAGTAAAAATGGGAAGAGAGTGGTCGTTGTCCCATCTAACCGCGGGCCATTAAAAGTAGCAAGATTTTTGTGTTATGACGTATCTTGATCAACATGCGTTGTATGATGGACTAAAGGTTATTTTGAAACCAAAAATGTCCCACCAAAGTGAAAGTGAAGTGTTTGATTTTATATTTACATTATGTTCATACTTTAATTCTATCTTCGTCATTGAAGAGGAATATGATGGACTAAAGGTTATTTTGACACCAAAAATGTCCCACCAAAGTGAAAGTGAAGTGTTTGATTTTATAATTATGTTATGTTCATACTTTAATTCTATATTCCTCATTGAAGAGGAACATAGGATAAAGTTTTATTTGAATTCTATTATTTTTTTTATTGTGTTTCTTTTATTAAAATGGATAATTAATTGTGGTTTCACTTTGAAAATACAAAATGGACTTTAAGAACATATCCAAATTGATCTAGCTTGATAAAAGTAATACACAATGAAAAAAATATGGTGAGCATTGAATATCCATTCAGAAGACGTTAAATGCCTTCTATGTTAGGGATGTATGTTAATGTCAACAATACACTCTTATATATGTAAATAGCATTTACAAAATTAATATAATCTTAGAATAGAATTAAATGAACAAATTGTCTATCTTTATCAATTTGTCTATCAAATTTGACTATTTTTTTTAAGAACTTATCAATTTATTTGGTTGAAATTATCACAATGATCATTGGTCATTGAAGTTATGCAAATAATAGAGTTGAATAATTATTTTTTTGGTATATTTGTTACTATTTTTTTAAGATAAAGATTTATTGGAATTGTAATTATGAGTTGTGTAATCTATCCAATGGACATATCCCATAAATTTTTCAAAGTAGTGAATCTATTTATGCATTTAAAAGCTTAGTTTTAATAATGAAAATCACAAACTCTTCAAATATTATTTTTTAAAATATGATAATTTAAAAACTCCTATGAAAACCATCTACTTTAATTTGGTTTTAAATTTCCCATCTTTGGGACCACATTATACTAATTAAATTTCCTACCTCAAAACCACCTTATACAATTATTGTAATTAGAGTGTTTTTCTTGAAATTTGATATGCTTAGAGCTTTCATTAAGTCATGGGTAGAACAATGTTTAGCATGCCACATAGTCAAGTGGAGTTTATATTTAGAATTTTGATGTGATAAAGAAGATATGCAGAATTTGAGGTTGAGAATTTGTCATATTAACATTATCATCATATTATTAAATAGGGTGTACACATAGTTTTAGCTATATTTGTCATCATATTATTATATATGGTATACACATAATTTTAGCTATATTTAAACTATACTAAACTAGCATTTGTACCAGATGATGCAAAGTAAACGCCGTAAGGCATAAATTGAGGAACAATCACGACATAGAAAGAAGCAAATCTAAATAAGATGCATAGATGTAGCAGAAATGAAATTCTAAAGCTGTATAAACCAAAATTGATTTAGGGTGTCTAAGACTATATTTTTAATTAATTATTGAATTAATATTGCATATAAAGCTCATAAAATTCTCTGTTATTATAACTTGTAGCATTGTTCCAACCAACAAAACCATCTTCACATTTTGGAATATCATTTGTCATATATATTATGTATATTACGGTAATCCTCACTAACTCTCAACCATATCAAGGATATTAATTTACCTTAATTCCTCAACAAGATTAAATCTTTGACGGTAATCCACCTTTAACACTAATGTGGATATATGTCATTTTGGCTCAACATGTATGTAACTCTAACCATATCAAGGATAAATATTAATTCACCTTAATGCCCCCAACAACATTAAATCTTTGATGGTAATCCACCTTTAACACTAATGTGAATATATGTCATTTTGGCTCGACATGTATCTTATGCCTATGACTTGTGATGTCATATTGTTCTATCATACTTCGGAAAAAATATATAATTAAATAATAAAAAAAATTAATGTTCCTTTAAAATTTATGCATTGAATCTTTTATAAATTTGATGAATACGATGAATCCTAATGTAAAAACCATATATTGTTTACAGAATCTCTGAACACTACAAACTGGACAACTTAGAAACAGGTTTGCTGGAAGGCCAATAAAAGCAACAAATGGGACTCCCAATATTATATTTTTCAGACAACGACTTTAGTTTCAAAATTTCACATTGTAATGTCAAATAAGTTTCGAAACTCAATACTTAATTTATCCACCAGTGGACCTGAGAGAAAAAATTGTTATTATCTCAGTATGGTATGTAAAGTATAGATTTCCTAATTTACTTTGAAAAAATAAAAATATCTAGAAAGCTCAGAAAACCCCACACAAATGCTAATAGCATCTTTTCTATGGCTGCACAACTCTTGATAGTGATGATGGCTGTTGTAAAATTCTGCAGTGCTGAATCATGCCTTTGTTTTCAACATATAAACCGTACTACTAAGATGTAAGCACCAACACTTTTAACTCACATAATACCAAGACCTTATCCGAGGTTAGGTAAGGCTTTTTCTTTGTAAAGAAAGGAAATACCTTAAGCCCTTGACTAAAAGGTTGGCCCTGAGGTTTGATCAGATAAGGTGCTGGCCCTAAAGTCTCATATATCAAAAAGGAAAAAAAAATAGTTAAGAATAGTACGTTGACTACATATTGCCATTTCTATTGCTCTCCACCCCAATTTTCACAGATCTGTTTGGTTTGATCCTCCTGAAATACCAAATTATAACGCTTGTAGAAATTAATCCACCAACAGCAACCCTGACCACGGTCCCTGCCATCCAAGAAGCCAACGTTAACTTTAAAGCTTGAGACGCATGAATAGAAGCATATCAAATGAAACCACTGGAATTGTTCACGGAAAGTTTTGGTATTAGAAATAACCATAAGTCTCAAACTTTTCATATGTGGATATGGATCTTTAGAGGAGGACTTTTACTTTTTAATGACTAAAGGAATGGGCAACTAGGAACATAGTTGATTTTGACCAATCTATAGGTGCCTATATTTGTCTTTTCTTTAGATATGGGTAAATAAAAGGATTTGAACATCATATTTCTTGGCAATGGTACATAACACTTCATTATCATGGTAATCACCATTTAAGTTGGCTGCCCCAAAGATTTAAAATTTGAACAGAGACATTGTTTCCAAAATATTATCTGAATCATAAATATTTAAATTCCATTACATAGATATATGTTGAATTTAGTATAAAGAAACAAAAATAAGGTGTTGCAGGGAGTTCTCCCAGAGATAACCTTATTTCTTATAATATTGGGTGTTGTTTCTTACAGATTACATGGCTTGTAATTGATTTGTACAGATCACTCTGCTTGTGGCTGATATGAATGTCATAGTGCAGAGAATCAGAAACTCAAGTATATGTTGAAGCACATGAGTATTAAATATAATGACTTGTAGAAGCATCTCATGTCTCTGGTTGAACAGCTGAAGGGGAAGGACGTTGATGGAAGCCAGGTATGTTATATTGTTTTTCATTTGGTTTTGATGATAGGTAGAGTGTTCATTTAAAAAGTTGCATAGAAAATTAGGTTGATAAAAGATATTGATGGGAGCTAGATATATTATACTGTTTTTCATTTGATCTGATAAGTAAAGTGTTCACCCAAAACACAACACTACAATCTACATGCTCTTAACTAATTGGTTTCAGACCATTAGGTATCATGGTATCATTAGTTTCCAAACTTCTTAGGGTTTTTTCTAATCAATCCAGATCATCGAGGTAATGATGCATCATATGCAAGGTACTCCAGTGGTGCAGTTGCCCCTCAATATCATCAGTTTTTTGAGTGCCATGAACAAGGATGGGAAACAGAGAAGAAGATTGCCAAATTTGTGGACTATCAGCCATGGTCTTCAAAGAAGAGGACAGTTAATTACTTGGAGTCGGCACAGATTGAGAATCATCTCAATTCACCCCTAAATCATAGCCCCGTCAGTCATAAGAAGTTTCCGAATAAGAAGCATCACGTGTTGAGCAGAGGATCAGTGGCCGTGCCCAGAAGAAAAATGTCCATGCAAACAACATCCGAAGCATCTGTGGTAATAATCGATTTATGTTATGTAGAATATATGTGAACAATCCCAGACCATCTATTCACATTGAGATTTTTAGTTAAATTAAAACGTGTAGTAGTAAATTTACAAACTCTTATTATCATTATAAGTGGTGGGTATGCTAATCCATTTGAACCCCATAACTTTAAAGCAACGAGAAGTTAAAAAGTTTTATTTTAATCTCTGAACCCTGGAGCTTTTAAACAACAAGTATACAACTGTTTCTAAAATTTAGATTTTTTTTTGTTTCTTTTCTACCATCCAAATATTTTGCTTCTCACACTCCCTCAAGGAGATAGTAGGTAGACAGAAATGCCCCTCTTTTGCATTTGACACTCCTTGAAAAGGATGTTAGGCAAAGATAAATTTGCCAACTTGATCACAAAAATGTACTCAAAAACCCCAGTTGCAAAAAGCCATTCACTGTTTCAAAGGTGCTAAACCTAGAATGCTCAATTCTAGGCAACAAGCCACTTCCCATCAGGAAGATGGAAAAAAAATTTCATGAAAATTAAATTGGTGTTTTGGTCCATTTAATTTGAAGAAGCAGAAGCAGAAAATTTGCTCTAGGCTTTTAAATTTTTTGTGTAGAAACAGGCCCAAACAAGTGTCTCAAAGTGGTTGTTTGAAGCTTTGTTTCACTTTTGTGTGGTAGTGTCATTCCATTAATACGAGATATTCAAACATGGAAAAGTGTTACTTCGAAAGAGATTGGTGGGATTCAGCTGCTTTATTGATCGAAAAATGGCACAATGATTTATTAATAACTGGTTGACCAGCACCAAAATGGTTCGATTTAGTTGGATAAATAGTTGGATGTTGGCTGGCTAGAAAGGAGAAATACAAAATTATAACACTTGGAGAAATCAATCCACCAACAACAACCTTGACCACGGTCCTTGCCATCCAAGAAGCCAACTTTAACTTTAAATCTTGAGATGCATGAATAGGAGCATATCAAATGAAACCACTGAATTGTTCATGTAACCCATAATTGAGTCCTATGTTTTACCTGCAATCACCTGACCAATCTTGTGGTGAAGATAGCCATGATCTGTAAACAAGCAAGCATATATCAATAGCTAAAATTTGCCGTACTCCTCTAGAAGATATATTTTGTAATCAGTGGAAAGTTTTTGTATTAGAAATAACCATAAGTCTCAAACTTTTCATATGTGGATATGGATCTTTAGAGGAGGACTTTTACTTTTTAATGACTAAAGGAATGGGCAACTAGGAACAGAGTTGATTTTGACCAATCTATAGGTGCCTATATTTGTCTTTTCTTTAGATATGGGTAAATCAGAGGATTTGAACATCATATTTCTTGGCAATGGTACATAACACTTCATTATCATGGTAATCACCATTTAAGCTGGCTTCCCCGAAGATTTAAAATTTGAAGACAGACATTGTTTCCAAAATCTTATCTGAATCATAAATATTTAAATTCCATTACATAGATATATGTTGAATTTAGTATAAAGAAACAAAAATAAGGTGTTGCAGGGAGTTCTCCCAGATATAACCTTATTTCTTATAATATTGGGTGTTGTTTCTTACATATTACATGGCTTGTAATTGATTTGTGCAGATCACTCTGCTTGTGGCTGAGATGAATGTCATAGATGAAGAGAATCATAAACTAAAGTCTATGTTGAAGCACATGAGTATTAAATATAATGACTTGCAGAAGCATCTCATGTCTCTGGTTGAACAGCTAAAGGGGAAGGACGTTGATGGAAGCCAAGTATGTTATACTGTTTTTCATTTGGTTTTGATGATAGGTAGAGTGTTCATTTAAAAATTTGCATAGAAAATTAGGTTGATAAAAGATATTGATGGAAGCTAGATATATTATACTATTTTTCATTTGATCTGATAAGTAAAGTGTTCACCCAAAACACAACACTACAATCTACATGCTCTTAACTAATTGGTTTCAGACCATTAGGTATCATGGTATCATCAATTTCCAAACTTCTCAGGGTTTTTTCTAATCAATCCAGATCATCGAGGCAATGATGTATCATATGCAAGGTACTCCAGTGGTGTAGTTGCTCCTCAATATCATCAGTTTTTTGAGTGCCATGAACACGAATGGGAAACAGAGAAGAAGATTGCCAAATTTGTGGACTATCAGCCACGGTCTTCAAAGAAGAGGAAAATTAATTACTTGGAGTCGGCACAGATTGAGAATCGTCTCAATTCGCCCCTGAACCAAAGCTCGGCAGTCATAAGAAGTTTCTGAATAAGAAGCATCACGCGCTGAGCAGAGGATCAGCGGCCGCACCCAGAAGAACTGTGTCCATGCCGACAACATTTGAAGCATCCATGGTAATAATCGATTTCTGTTATGTAGAATATATGTGAACAATCCCAGACCATCTATTCACATTGAGATTTTTAGTTAAATTAAAACGTGTAGTAGTAAATTTGCAAACTCTTATTATCATTATAAGTGGTGGGTATACTAATACATTTGAACCCCATAACTTTAAAGCAACGAGAAGTTAACAAGTTTTATTTTAATCTCTGATGTTAAAATTTGGTACCGAAGGACAGGTGGTTCCCTTAGGCTTTGATCTTTGGCCTAGGGAAAAGTGTCCAAAAGATTTTAATTTTTTCTCCTAAAGTGACTTTATAATTTTTATAAAGTTAAAATCTAATTTAAAAGTGACTTTAAGTGATAAAGTTACTAAGTCTAATTTTAAAGTGACTTTTATAAAGTCAATGAAAAATTAGAAAGGAAAAGTGACTTTGGAATAAATGACTAAGTGGGTCTTTATTAAAGTGGGGTGAATTAAAAAATAGAAAGTGAGATTTAAATGTGCATTTAATCTCAGCCATTGATCTTAATCTATTTCAGCCATTGGATTTAGGGATCACCCAAAAGTCATTTAGGGTTAGGTTAAAGGAGGAAAAGGAGGAAAAGATCATTCATTTTTTCATGAGCAGATTGGGAGAAGGAGAGCAAGAGAGCAAGGGAGATTTCTGGACAGGAAGGAGAAAGAGGCAGCAGTTTGGTACACATACCAGGCAACTCTTCAGCAAATCAGAATAGCAGAAAGAACAAGCAGAAAAAGCTGATTTTTTGCTGAAAAATTGAGAAAAACTGATTTTTGGGCACGAATATCGAGGAAGTGATTTTCGGCACAGAAATCGAGCGCTGTCCGTACAGGCCGTATGACAGTCTGTACATCCGTATGTCCGTACAGTTCGTACATCCGTACGGTCCGTACCGCGCATACAGAAAGTTCCCAGGTTGTCTGTTGGGTTGAAAAACAGATAAGTTTGCTTGCTGGAAATTTATTTTGCTGAAATTTTCTCACTGTAAAAAAGACATTTTCCAGAAATAAAGAAGATCTCTTAAACTGGTTTTCCCCAAGAGTTGTAGGGGGTTTTTCCAGGGTCACGTTGACAAAAAATATTAGTGTTTTAATGTGTTTTTATGGTTGTTTATTACTGCTGATTTTTATTTCTGCAATTTCCAACATTCTGTAAATTTTCCAGAATTTGTGTTTTCAGCAAATTTATTTTTTCCATTTTGTTGAATGTATGTTTATGGGAAAGGGCATTTAACTACATGGGAGAAATAAGGAGAAACTGAAAACCGGGGTGGGAAAACATAAATTTTTACATCTGAACCCTAGAGCTTTTAAACAACAAGTATACAACTGTTTCTAAAATTTAGATTTTTTTTGTTTCTTTTCTACCGTCCAAATATTTTTGCTTCTCACACTCCCTCAAGGAGATAGTAGGCAAACAGAAACTCCCCTCTTTTGCATTTGACACTCCCTGCAAAGGATGTTAGGCAAAGATACATTTTCCAGCTTGATCACAAAAATGTACTCAAAAACCCCAACTGCAAAAAGCCATTCACTGTTTCAAAGGTACTAAACCTAGAATGCTATATTCTAGGCAACAAGCCAATTCCCATCAGGAATATGGCAAAGAAATTTCATGAAAATTAAATTGGCGTTTTGCTCCATTTAATTTGAAGAAGTAGAAGCAGAAAATTTGCTCTAGGCTTTTAAAATTTTTGTGTAGAAACAAGCCCAAACAAGTGTCTCAAAGTGGTTGTTCGAAGCTTTGTTTCGCTTTTGTGTGGCAATGTCATTCCATTAATATGAGATATTCAAACATGAAAAAGTGTTACTTCGAAAGAGATTGGTGGGATTCAGCTGCTTTATTGATCGAAAAATGGCACGGTGATTTATTAATAACTGGTTGACCAACACCAAAATGGTCCGATTTAGCTGGATAAATAGTTGGATGTTGGTTGGCTGGAAAGGAGAAATACCAAATTATAACACTTGCAGAAATCAATCCACTAACAACAACCCTCACCATGGTCCCTGCCATCCAAGAAGCCAACGTTAACTTTAAAGCTTGAGATGCATGAATAGAAGCATATCAAATGAAACCACTAGAATTGTTCATGTAATCTATAATTGAGTCCTATGTTTTACCTGCAATCGCCTGACCAATCTTGTGGTGAAGATAGCCATGATCTATAAACAAGCAAGCATATATCAATAGCTAAAATTCGTCGTACTCCTCTCGAAGATATATTTTGTCATCAGTGGAAAGTTTTGGTATTAGAAATAACCATAAGTCTCAAAATTTTCATATGTGGATATGGATCTTTAGAGGAGGAATTTTACTTTTTAATGACTAAAGGAATGGGCAACTAGGAACATAGTTGATTTTGACCAATCTATAGGTGCCTATATTTGTCTTTTCTTTAGATATGGGTAAATCAGAGGATTTGAACATCATATTTCTTGGCAATGGTACATAACACTTCATTATCATGGTAATCACCATTTAAGCTGGCTGCCCCGAAGATTTAAAATTTGAAGAAAGACATTGTTTCCAAAATCTTATCTGAATCATAAATATTTAAATTCCATTACATAGATATATGTTGAATTTAGTATAAAGAAACAAAAGTAAGGTGTTGCAAGGAGTTCTCCCAGATATAACCTTATTTCTTATAATATTGGGTGTTGTTTCTTATAGATTACATGGCTTGTAATTGATTTGTGCAGATCACTCTGCTTGTGGTTGAGATGAATGTCATAGACTAAGAGAATCAGAAACTCAAGTCTATGTTGAAGCGCATGAGTATTAAATATAATGACTTGCAGAAGAATCTCATGTCTTTGGTTGAACAGCTGAAGGGGAAGGACGTTGATGGAAGCGAGGTATGTTATACTGTTTTTCATTTGGTTTTGATGATAGGTAGAGTGTTCATTTAAAAAGTTGCATAGAAGATTAGGCTGATAAAAGATATTGATGGAAGCCATATATATTATACTGTTTTTCATTTGATCTGATAAGTAAAGTGTTCACCCAAAACACAACACTACAATCTACCATGTTGTTAACTAATTGGTTTTAGACCATTAGGTATCATGGTATCATCAGTTTCCAAACTTCTTAGGGTTTTTTCTAATCAATCCAGATCATCGAGGCAATGATGTATCATATGCAAGGTACTCCAGTGGTGCAGTTTCCCCTCAATATCATCAGTTTTTTGAGTGCCATGAACAAGGATGGGAAACAGAGAAGAAGATTGCGAAATTTGTGGACTATCAGCCACAGTCTTCAAAGAAGAGGACAGTTAATTACTTGGAGTCGGCACAGATTGAGAATCGTCTCAATTCGCCCCTGAATCATAGCCACAACATTCATAAGAAGTTTCCAAATAAGAAGCATCATGCGCTGAGTAGAGGATCAGCGGCCGCGCCCAGTAGAACTGTGTCCATGCCGACAACATCCGAAGCATCCGTGGTAATAATCGATTTCTGTTATGTAGAATATATGTGAACAATCCTAGACCATCTATTCACATTGAGATTTTTAGTTAAATTAAGACGTGTAGTAGTAAATTTACAAACTCTTATTATCATTATAAGTGGTGGGTATACTAATCCATTTGAACCCCATAACTTTAAAGCAACGAGAAGTTAAAAAGTTTTATTTTAATCTCTGAACCCTGGAGCTTTTAAACAACAAGTATACAACGTTTCTAAAATTTAGATTTTTTTTTGTTTCTTTTCTACCGTCCAAATATTTTTGCTTCTCACACTCCCTCAAGGAGATAGTAGGCAGACAGAAACTCCCCTCTTTTGCATTTGACACTCCCTGAAAAGGATATTAGGCAAAGATACATTTGCCAACTTGATCATAAAAATGTACTCAAAAACCCAGCTGCAAAAAGCCATTCACTGTTTCAAAGGTACTAAACCTAGAATGCTCAATTCTAGGCAACAAGCCACTTCCCATCAGGAAGATGGCAAAGAAATTTCATGAAAATTAAATTGACATTTTGCTCCATTTAATTTGAAGAAGCAGAAGCATAAAATTTGCTCTAGGCTTTTAAAATTTTTGCGTAGAAACAGGCCCAAACAAGTGTCTCAAAGTGGTTGTTCGAAGCTTTGTTTCGCCTTTGTGTGGCAGTGTCATTCCATTAATACCAGATATTCAAACTTGAAAAAGTGTTACTTCGAAAGAGATTGGTGGGATTCAACTGTTTTATTGATCGAAAAATGGCACGGTGATTTATTAATAACTGGTTGACCAGCACCAAAATGGTTCGATTTAGCTGGATAAATAGTTGGATGTTGGCTGGCTGGAAAGGAGAAATACCAAATTATAACACTTGCAGAAATCAATCCACCAACAACAACCCTGACCACGGTCCTTGCCATCCAAGAAGCAAACGTTAACTTTAAAGCTTGAGATGCATGAATAGAAGTATATCAAATGAAACCACTAGAATTGTTCATGTAATCCATAATTGAGTCCTATGTTTTACCTGCAATCACCCGGCCAATCTTGTGGTGAAGATAGCTATGATCTGTAAACAAGAAAGCATGTATCAATAGCTAAAATTCGCCGTACTCCTCTAGAAGATATATTTTGTAATAAGTGGAAAGTTGTGGTATTAGAAATAACCATAAGTCTCAAACTTTTCATATGTGGATATGGATCTCTAGAGGAGGAATTTTACTTTTTAATGACTAAAGGAATGGGCAACTAGGAACAGAGTTGATTTTGACCAATCTATAGGTGCCTATATTTGTCTTTTCTTTGGATATGGGTTGATTTTGACCAATCTTTAGGTGCCTATATTTGTCTTTTCTTTAGATATGGGTAAATCAGAGGATTTGAACATCATATTCCTTGGCAATGGTACATAACACTTCATTATCATGGTAATCACCATTTAAGCTCGCTGCCCCGAAGATTTAAAATTTGAAGAAAGACATTGTTTCCAAAATCTTATTTGAATCATAAATATTTAAATTCCATTACATAGATATATGTTGAATTTAGTATAAAGAAACAAAAATAAGGTGTTGCAGGGAGTTCTCCCAGATATAACCTTATTTTTTATAATATTGGGTGTTGTTTCTTACAGATTACATGGCTTGTAATTGATTTGTGCAGATCACTCTGCTTGTGGCTGAGATGAATGTCATAGATGAAGAGAATCGGAAACTCAAGTCTATGTTGAAGCGCATGAGTATTAAATATAATGACTTTCAGAAGCATCTCATGTCTCTGGTTGAACAACTGAAGAGGAAGGACGTTGATGGAAGCCAGGTATGTTATATTGTTTTTCATTTGGTTTTGATGATAGGTAGAGTGTCCATTTAAAATGTTGCATAGAAAATTAGGCTGATAAAAGATATTGATGGAAGTAAGATATATTATACTGTTTTCATTTGATCTGATAAGTAAAGCGTTCACCCAAAACACAACACTACAATCTACATGCTCTTAACTAATTGGTTTTAGACCATTAGGTATCATGGTATCATTAGTTTCCAAACTTCTTAGGGTTTTTTCTAATCAATCCAGATCATCGAGGCAATGATGTATCATATGCAAGGTACTCCAGTGGTGCAGTTGCCCCTCAATATCATCAGTTTTTTGAGTGCCATGAAAAAGGATGGAAAACAGAGAAGAAGATTGCCAAATTTCTGGACTATCAGCCACGGTCTTCAAATAAGAGGATAGTTAATTACTTGGAGTCGGCACAGATTGAGAATCGTCTCAATTCACCCCTGAATCATAGCCCCGACAGTCATAAGAAGTTTCCGAATAAGAAGCATCACACGTTGAGCAGAGGATCAACGACCCCGCCTAGAAGAACTGTGTCCATGCCGACAACATCCGAAGCATCCGTGGTAATAATCGATTTCTATTATGTAGAATATATGTGAACAATCCCTGACCATCTATTCAAATTCTTATTATCATTATAAGTGGCGAGTATACTAATCCATTTGAACCCCATAACTTTAAAGCAAGGAGAAGTTAAAAAGTTTTATTTTAATCCCTGAACCCTGGAGCTTTTAAACAACAAGTATACAACTGTTTCTAAAATTTAGATTTTTTTTTGTTTCTTTTCTACCATCCAAATATTTTTGCTTCTCACACTCCCTCAAGGAGATAGTAGGTAGATAGAAACTCCCCTCTTTTGCATTTGACACTCACTGAAAAGGATGTTAGGCAAAGATAAATTTGCCAACTTGATCACAAAATGTACTCAAAAACCCCAGCTGCAAAAAGCCATTCACTGTTTCAAAGGTACTAAACCTAGAATGCTCAATTCTAGGCAACAAGCCACTTCCCATCAGGAAGATGGCAAAGAAATTTCATGAAAATTAAATTAGTATTTTGCTCCTTTTGATTTGAGGAAGCAGAAGCAAAAAATTTGCTTTAGGCTTTTGAAATTTTTGTGTAGAAATAGGCCCAAACAAGTGTCTCAAAGTGGTTGACCGAAGCTTTGTTTCGCCTTTGTGTGGCAGTGCCATTCCATTAATAAGAGATATTCAAACATGAAAAAGTGTTACTTCGAAAGAGATTGGTGGGATTCAGCGGCTTTATTGATCGAAAGATGGCACAGTGATTTATTAATAACTGGTTGACCAGCACCAAAATGGTTTGATTTAGCTGGATAAATAGTTGGATGTTGGCTGGTTGGAAAGGAGAAATACCAAATTATAACACTTGGAGAAATCAATCCACCAACAGCAACCCTGACCAACGGTCCCTGCCATCCAAGAAGCCAACATTAACTTTAAAGCTTGAGATGCATGAATAGAAGCATATCAAATGAAACCACTGGAATTGTTCATGCAATCCATAATTGAGTCCTATGTTTTACCTGCAATCACCCGGCCAATATTGTGGTCAAGATGGCCATGATCTGTAAACAAGCAAGCATATATCAATAGTTAAAATTCGCCGTACTCCTCTGGAAGATATATTTTGTCATCAGTGGAAAGTTTTGGTATTAGAAATAACCATAAGTCTCAAACTTTTCATATGTGGATATGGATCTTTAGAGGAGGACTTTTACTTTTTAATGACTAAAGGAATGGGCAACTAGGAACATAGTTGATTTTGACCAATCTATAGGTGCCTATATTTGTCTTTTCTTTAGATATGAGTAAATCAGAGGATTTGAACATCATATTTCTTGGCAATGGTACATAACACTTCATTATCATGGTAATCACCATTTAAGCTAGCTGCCCCGAAGATTTAAAATTTGAAGAAAGATATTGTTTCCAACATCTTATCTGAATCATAAATATTTAAATTCCATTACATAGATATATGTTGAATTTAGTATAAAGAAACAAAAATAAGGTGTTGTAGGGAGTTCTCCTAGATATTACCTTATTTCTTATAATATTGGGTGTTGTTTCTTACAGATTACATGGCTTGTAATTGATTTGTGCAAATCACTCTGCTTGTGGCTGAGATGAATGTCATAGATGAAGAGAATCAGAAACTCAAGTCTATGTTGAAGCGCATGAGTATTAAATATAATGACTTGCAGAAGCATCTCATGTCTCTGGTTGAACAGCTGAAGGGTAAGGACATTGATGGAAGCGAGGTATGTTATACTGTTTTTCATTTGGTTTTGATGATAGGTAGAGTGTTCATTTAAAAAGTTGCATAGAAAATTAGGCTGATGAAAGATATTGATGGAAGCAAGATATATTACACTGTTTTTAATTTGATCTGATAAGTAAAGTGTTCACCCAAAACAAAACACTACAATCTACATGCTCTTAACTAATTGGTTTCGGACCATTAGGTATCGCATTAATACGAGATATTCGAACATGAAAAAGTGTTACTTCGAAAGTGATTGGTGGGATTCAACTGCTTTATTGATAGAAAAATGGTATGGTGATTTATTAATAACTGGTTGACTAGCGCACCAAAATGGTTGGATTTAGCCGAATAAATAGTTGGATGTTGGCTTGCTGGAAAGGAGAAATAATTGACATGTATGTACTGGTCCACTGGAGCCAGCTTCAATTAGGAGTATTGGTCCACCTTATCCATTGTTACTGTACACAGAGATTGGGAGAAGCCTGTGGGAGTACTGGTCCACAAAAATGTAGCTAGAAAGAAAAAATAGTTGGTAAGAGAACCTAGACAGACACACATATACACACACGAAAACCATAATAGCGTCAAACGTTTCTGTTAACATGAACTGCAATTTCTAATTCGATTTTATTTTTAAGCTGTAGAATGACATAACAGTGAAAGGAAAAAACTCGTTTCGTGTCGTATTTGAAATAATTGTGGGATTTTTGAAAGTATTTGAGAAATTCAGTTATAAAGTAAAACCCTCCAAATTCCCATAAGGGTGGATTAAATTTAAAATGTAAAATGCTTGGTAGTCGCACCATATTGAGCTAAATTTTGCACTCGTATAAAAAACGATCTAACATAAAACTAAACAAAAACATCCTCTTATAGTAATTTGAAAATTTTCAATTGTTTAAGATCCAAAAATGTTAACTTAATTAATTAAACAAAACATGGGTGCAGAGCTTAAAATTAAGACTTGTTCAGTGCCGTAATCTATAACCTTAGGGGAACTCTAGGCAACCATGAATACAATTAAGCAGCGCAATCGATAACCCAGATGCTCAGTAAAGCCATTAAATTCTTCAAGCGGTTTAAAGGAGAAAGAGAACCTTGGAAATAAATTACATGACTGAGTAATTGTATGCGGTGGGGGTTATGAAAAAAGTTGAGACTAGTCACTGATGATTTATCTGAACAAAACAAAGCATACAAAGGCTTTATCAATGAAGCTGAGGGTTTAAAAAAAAATAAACTTATAATTACAAAGATAAGATAAAGAATACCAAAGGTAACCAATTACCTGGCCAAAGTAAGAAAGGCCTTGTGCGTTCTAGCCCTGAAAGAGAATTTCACACGCACTTCCACTTTGAAAAGGATTAATGAACAAACGAGCATCCAGGTGAGGAGTAAACCACCATATCAATAGTCAACGAATAATATCATCAAAATGAAGATGCAGGTCGGAGAGATTGGGGTGTGGAGATTCATTCCTTGTGCATTAAATTCTAATGCCAGTTGGGAAATCTAACTTGCCTATGCCAAAATTTATTAATAAAAATTTGGTTGTGTGGTTTCTTGTTTAGAGTTGCAGAAATGGAACAATTTTGTGTTTAGAATGGAACAGTTCTGTGTTTAGAGTTGCGGAAATGGAACAACTGCGTTGAGAGTCGCAGAAATGGGGTAGTTGCAAATGGAGAAATCCAAGGGGCGAACTGATAAAACCGTAACAGGTAGGTGGTTACCTAGTTACCCTAACTACCCAGAGAATCATCCGACGACAGGGAGTTTTCTAATCGTCTAGCAAGTGATCGGACGGTGCAAGAGGGTACACATGGCACTGGAGGGAGTTCTTTTCTGAGGGAAACGCCTTACAACGTAAATATGATGAATCGTCATGTCATACACATAAATAAAAGAGGGTATATCATTATACTTATACAAATACATACACATTTGCATAACATCAATATTTTATATATAAGAAAGGTAGCCTGATCAGCTACACATTATTTTAAGAGATTAAATAAGTAATTAAAGTAAACTAATTGAGAGATTATATAAATAAATAGAGTAACTTAATTTGAGAAATTTTATAATAATTGAATTATTATAATCTGGTCCTTGTGAAGATTGTAATTTTAAATTTTGAATATATAAATTTATTTAAGATGGAAAAAAATTTACAACCTTTTTATTATGTAATTTTAATAATAATTTACAATTTATAATTATAATTCCTTTGACTTTTATGAAAGTCATTTCTCTATATCTTCTCTCATTAACACTATGTTAGCCTCTCTCACAAAACAATAATAAATCCAAAAATAAATAAATAAATTAAATATTCCAAGTTAGGAATTTGTGTCTAACTCTTAGGTTGTTCCTCTAAGATAGGAGTTAGTTTAGGTAACTCCTATATTGGTGTGTGTCTAGTGAGAAATTATCTCAACGAAAGGAGAAATTATCTCAACTAAAAATGTTTGATATAGCACTCACTCATCTATTTATTTGTAACACTATATTCAATTATTTTAATGAAAATGAGAGTGAGAATAGCCGAGGAAGCATGAGGCTTGAGCGTTTTTCCGCCAATATTTTGTGTCTGGTTTTTATGTGTTATCTATTTGTCTGAGTTAATTTCTTTTTTCAATATGTGATATCTTTAATGAAAATGAGAGTGAAAATACCTGAGAAAGCATAAGGCTTCAACCTTTTTCCGCCAATATTTTGTGTCTAGGTTTTATGTGTGCTTTATCTATTTGCCTGAGTTAATTTCTTTTTTTCAATATGTGGTATAAGAGCGAGGTTGTTTGATTTGGGGTTGAGAGGGAAAGCTCTGTAGATTGTGGTGTTAAGTTTTAGTTAGCTTGTATGGTGTGTGACAAGAAGGATGAGTTGTGTTAGTGTAGAGAATATGGAGCAGAGGACACAAAGAGTTGAGCGCCGTGTGTGATGTTTTTTGTGATAGGTTCTATTTGAAAGCTATAAATTACTATTAGAAAGCGACTCGTGAGCGATGGTGGGAGACTAAATCGCATGTTAATTGAAGCCTTGTAGTGTGGTTGCAACAGTACTACGTGCGTACTGGTGCTAAGGGACCACGTTGCCACTGAAGAAAATTGAAGTTGCTGTGTAGAGGTGTTGTGTACAATATTTATTGTGTGTATTTCGTTGGCAGAAAATCATCGAATTCCTCCAGTATTATGAATGCTTATAGCTCTACATCGTTGAGTTTTTTATCATTCCTTGGAGGTCGAGAGTTTGATCCGTCTCAAGTCTCTTTAGAAGCTGGGAAATGCCAAAATCTGATCGTTATTCGTGCTACACCAAAGGAATTAGCTGTGATGTTTAGGTTATGTCAGTGCAAAGACTTGTAAATTAAATGTGCTGTAATGCCTATTGTAGCGATCTTGAATTATAGTGTGCTTTGAGGCTCTGCAGTTTAAGGCTGGTGAAGTTTTGGCTTCTTGCCACTCAATTACGAGTTTAAAAGATGCAGTGAAGGATGCATCACCAGGTTTCATCTTGCGTGACTGGTAGTTTGTAACTATTTGATTTCGATCAACTGTGTCGACAAGAGGTTCCAACATTGTTTGCTTCTTAATGCATGTCATGTCAAATCCATAGACATTCTCCTAGAAATCAATCTTCTTTGCCTTATAGTCTGCATCCTCAATGGTGGTCAGGTAAAGAGAGGCTTTATCTGGTAACACAATACCGCCTAGAATCAGCCATTTGTCCCAAGCATATAGCACGGTGTTCAACATATTCTCGAAGAGGAGAAAGTAGCCCATCCATTCTGAAATTATGATATCCACATTTTGAACAGACAATTCTATTTCCTCGATTTTGCCATTTGTTTTAACAATTTCTTGTGCCATCTCAGCCATGTGAGAACATTCAACTGCATAGACGTGTTTTTCCCCCCTTCATGGTGATCGGGGCGTTAGCTGCAGCCATGGTGCCGGTGAAAGAAAACCCTGATCTCAAACTGCGATCCCTGCAGATTCGACCTCTGGATCTTGCAGGCCCTTAGAAGGGAGAACTGACGGGATGAATGTATCACAGATTGCTACAAAAGATTTAATTTGGGAGGCAGAGAGCCCATGGCTCTGTGATGTGATTCTCCCTCCTCTTAGCATTGGGTGCCCGTGAGTTTTTTGCAGCACCGGGGGCATTGCAGGATCAATACAGGTGTAGGATCATTGACCTTACGCTAAACCCGAGATCAACGTTAGAGCCTGTGGAGGAACCTACTTGCACCAATGAAGGAGCCAACGTCCATAGCGAATTAAAGAACAATACATAATGGAACAATTTTATTTCATATTCGCAGTAATCGAGAACCATAACCATGTGTGGAATGAAAAGGATGAAATTCCAGTGTGTGGCTGCATGTAAAAAAAGGTATCATTAAATTATCTTTAATTATATTTATAAATCGGAAGAAGTTTGGCTTGCGTGCTTCGTAAATAATGTTGATGCCCACAAATTTTAGTTATGAGAAACATATGGGAATACTTTTTTAATGGTTAAAACAAAACTTTTATATTCAATGGTTTTATTAAAAAAAAAAAAAACATTTATAAAGACGTGGAAGTGGGTATGTGAAGGTTATAAAGTGATGTTTTTGGAGTAATAAGGGTATGTTTTAATATTTTGGAGTGATAAGTTTTTTGGAGTGAGAAGTAAGCTGCGATTTTGTGGAATAATAAGGTGAAAGCATTTTTTGTATTTTTGGAGTGATAAATTTATTTTTGTATTTGGAGAGATAAGTGAATATTTTTATTTCTAGAAGGTCGAGTCAGTTTTTTGAAGACATTTTTCTTTCAAAAAGTTCTAGAACTCTGATTCCATGAAGATGGATGCTGTGAAGCTGAGCGATTATGCACTCTAAAGTTTAATAAAGATATCATTTTTTGTGGTGATTGTTTCTTAGATACACCCAAAATTGAATAAAGTGATCTTAGGTACATGAAGAGTGTGTTGATGATGATGCATGCTTCATGTTGTTGCTTTTTTATTTGTGTCTAGTTTTGACACATAAATGATCTCATTTAACACACATAAAGTTCAATGCAAGCAAGCACAACACTTGTAACAAAATAGCTGCAAGGAAGGATAATTAAACTCAACACATGCATTTGCGTCACTACAACAAATAATCAAAGTTTTCAACATCGGCATTCTACCTCAACAAACAAATTCACTCAATACAATCAAGTTCATGAATTTGCAAACTCCAGTATTTCAAAGCAAAGTCTACATCACTACAATCAAGTTAATGAATCAGAGCACATTCTACATCAACATTATTGAACTTGCAATCAAACTCAAATTCCATTGAATTGTAAGGGTGCATTCTCGGTTGAAACCGACACTCAAGTCTTGAATTGAGTCAAATTGAATTCATTGTAGTGATTTATTAAAATCATTAAGCGTTTTTTGGGTGCATTTTCGACAGTGTTCAACACCCTTCCTTTAAGCAAAATCAAGTGAATGCACGGATTTTAACTCTAAAGCAAACAAGCAACAAGTTCACATCTCCTGCAAGCGAGCATGAATATTCATTCAAGCAATTTGCATCAAAACAGTACAAAGTTCAAACCTTCAAGCGAGCCAGAGTGAAGTTCATTGCAGAAACCATCAAAGCAAACAAACAAGTTTCACTCTAACACCAATCAAGCAAGTTGAGATCGACATCAAGCGAGCATGGCTATTCCTTCAAGTGAGCGTAAAGTCATCAAGTAAGGCAAGTGAGCATTCATGCAAACACGATCGTCATCAAGTGAGTGTGAATTCCAGAGTTTAAGCAAGAAAGTTCTACAACTCTAGCAAGTGTTCCCAGCAAGTGCAATAAGCAACAAATCAGGCGAGCGTACCATTCAAGTCCCATAGCAAGCGACCCCATCATTCAAGTAACAAAATCAAGTGAAACAGTTCAAAGAACGACATCTATGATAAGAGACCCTGATTTCATGTGAGCAAGTTCAGATGGCACAACATATTCATTTGTTAAACATTCTTCACAGTTTGATCATCTCTAGTGATGAAGACATGGTGCACATCAGCAAAGAAACTCTCGCTGATATTTCACGACATCTACGACAAACACATGAAACCATTGAGTTTCTTCAACTCGAATTGTAACTTCAAAGGAATGAATTGCAAGAAAAGAGTGATACTTTCCAATCTTTGAACCATTTAGATGATAAGTCATTCATCCCAACAACTTCAAGTGTCAAAGTTGTTCCATTTCAAATTTCTTCCAAACCCATCATCAAGCCCTGGGAAGAAATTCAAAATAACAAGAATTGACGAGGCTTAGGATATGTCACTGATGACACCAACTTATATATCCCAGATTATTCCAAGCCAATTAAGTTCGTCAATGCAGGATTTCTTGCACAACACACCTCAGCAGGTTCTGAGAAAGTTGCAGATAAATAGAATTGCACGCAACCTGAAGTTGATGTCCAACTGAAATTCTCTCATTGTCAAAGAACTGGTCATATGGAAGATCATTGTTTTGATCTCCATCCTTGTCGCCATTGTGGCAAGCCCAGTCATTCCTCAGAAAAATGTCGCAACCAACAAAAATCAGCCAGATTGAAGATACATTATAAATGGATAGATCCTTGGGAATGGTCATCCACAGTCAAAAGATTGTCTCAGTTCTACAACCGACTACAATCATACATAGTGCAACCAACAGTGAAACGATGATGGTACTCTCGTGCAGTTGAACGGGGGAGTACAACAGTGACACTCTCCTACACCTGAAGGGGGGGAGTTCAGAATTCAAATATAATTTGAAGAAGAATGTCTCTCCTTTCAACTGACAAAGGGGGGAAATGTCAATGAAATTGACAAGTGGTTGTCAGACTGAAAGTCTCGACAACATCAGCGAAGTAGCTAGTGGGCATCTTCATCAGCCAGTGGGCATTTTTCATCAACAGTGAGCATCAACAAATTCGCTAGTGGGTGACCAACAACAAAGCAACAGTGAGCAACTTTCATCATAGCAAAAACAACATTGAGTTGTTTTTCGACATCATCAGCCAATGGGCGATCATCATCATCAAATACGCCAGTGGGTGTTCATCAAATTATGTCAGTGGAAACCAGATGTTGTTTTCAGGCAAAGGATAGTTGGATCCTTTTGTAGCTTGGCATGTGATGGAGTTGTCAAGCGACATTCAGAGATGAATTAGGCAAGCAACTGATTCATGTTCTCTTCAAATTTGAGTTTTTTCCAGCATCCAGTTTTGGCGGTTTTTCAGGCAATGTTTTTGAGGATCAACATGAGAACTTGGAAGATGGTTCCTCATTCTTATTTTGGATTTATCATTGAGGGGGGGAATGTTAGCCTCTCTCACAAAACAATAATAAATCCAAAAATAAATAAATAAATTAAATATTCCAAGTTAGGAATTTGTGCCTAACTTTTGGGTTCTTCCTCTAAGATAGGAGTTAGTTTAGGTAACTCCTATATTGGTGTGTGTCTGGTGAGAAATTATCTCAACCAAAGGAGAAATTATCTCAACCAAAAGTGTCTAAGATAGCACACACTCATCTATTTATTTGTAACACTATATTCAATTATTTTAATGAAAATGAGAGTGAGAATACCTGAGGAAGCATGAGGTTTTAGCCTTTTTCCGCCAATATTTTGTGTCTGGTTTTTATGTGTGATTTATCTATTTCTCTGAGTTAATTTCTTTTTTCAATACACTAGGATAAAATCTTCCCATCATTTAAGGTCTCTTGGTCACATACAACCTTATATGCATAAATATATGTCATGTATATATTTATCCACATATGTTTTGCTTCTTCTTACTATACTTTTGTCAAAGTATCGACTTCATTTTAAGTATTAAAAACTGCATTATGTTAGGGTAGGAAACTTAGTGTAATTTCATACTCTGTAATAAAGTGGTTTTACACATTTGCTAAAAAAAACTATGTAGTGAAATTCTTATGAAATGTCATTGTTTTCTAGCCAATAAAAGAATATTATACATCAATATGATTTACAACTAGATTGTAATCTTAAAATCAAAGTATTATTATATTTTATAGATTAAATAGTTTTCTTATTTCATTTTTTATTTTTATTTTGAATGAATAAAATATTTTTATTTTTATAAATAAAAACATATCTCCACCTATTATTCACAAAAATACTATAAATAAATATTTATTATACTAACTAGATTATTTTTTTCAAAAACAATTATACTCTTAACTCATAAATTAAAAACATTGTTAAAAACATTATTTTAACAATTATACTATGTATTATTAATTCATACATATAGAAAATAAGAACAAATTTTCAATATAAGGAATCCAAAACTTGCTTGCTTAATTGATGTGTCTAAGTAATGACATATATAAATTTTATAAATTTAGAGTGTTTATTTTCTCTGTTGGTTTGGCCCACAGAGCTTTGAATCTCATTGTTTACATAGTACTTCATAAGAAGGTAATCACCAATTTAGCTACCCTAGTAGGCTAAATAAAAATGTATTATTTTTATTAAAGAAATATTTTTAACCATAAGTGATAATAACTACTCTGTAGCCCTTGTTTAAATGTGGGATCTAATTCATACCTTTCAAAATTGAATGATTAAATCAAGCGGCATGAATTTATTAATATTTTTGTTATGTTAATTATTATTTTTTGTTTTCTTGCACATGGAGTTGTTTAAATGTAATAATGCACTTTTTTTTTTTTTGCTAAGTATGTTTAATCTATTAATAAGGAAAAAGTTATTTACAGAGAAGGTGCTTGCTGTAAGAGAGGACAGCCAAGCTTAGCTTGCCAATACACTGGTTCTGAGACTGCCCCAACAGAGGGGAAACCAGTCTGAAGGGATAAAAAATACAAGAAGAAACATAGTCCATAGTTTTCTAAACAGTACAAACAGGTCAGCAAAAACCGGCTGATCATCCAACTGGATGTGCCTACATGGACAAAAGTAGAAATGGAACCTGAGCCTAAAAGAACTGCCACCTGGCATTGGGCACAACGAGCTCCGTGGCTGGCTCCTCCTCTATCGGGCTGCCCAATTTTCACAGTTGTCCAACGGATTTGGCTCACCATCACCTTCCTCCCGCCGCGTGTCCTCCTCGTTCTGTGTTTGCGTCTCCTTGCCTGGCGAGGCTTGTTGAGGCTTTGAATCCTCACCCCTGTTCTACATTGTTTCCTTCCCCTTCCGCCTGTGCTGCCCTTTGAGCTCAATTTCCATGGCAGAGCGCGGGTTCTGATGGGTGCCTTGTTGACTAGGCTTCGCTCGGAAAGTAGCACTTCCAGAGCAGAGGCCCTGGTTGCTCTGAGCCGCCTCCTCTGTAAATGAGATGGAAATGGTGGCCGTAATGACAGGCTGGTTCAGCGTGCTCCTGAAGTGGAAGAGCGTGGTGTGGGGGGACAGATTTCTTGGCAGGGGGAAGGAGCCGAATGAAGACACCCACGCCCACTCCTCATATTGAGATATTGGGGGTTGTCAGCTGAGGAGGAGGGAGAGCTCGAGGAGCTTCGCCTTCTGGCTTGCTGACGAGAGCTTCCCCCTCTCGAGCCTCCCCTTCTACTGATAAGCTGTTGCCTCACCATGACGGAGAGGAGAAAAGAGCGAGCGCTCAGAAGCGAACAGAGAAGAGCTTGAGCTTGCGGAGGGTGCGCCTCAACAACACAGCAGAGCTCGAACCTCTCCCATAACCCACCTCCTCCCGACCAACAATGCTTGTGAAGCCTTCTGTAAATGCCATATCTGCCTCGGAATTTAACAAAATTCGCCGCGTCTCGGCTTTCCTCCGCCATAACTGCTGCATTCAATGCAGCCGAAGGCCAACTAGCCCCAAAGCATGCGGAGGCGATGGTCCTGACCTCTGCGTGCCTGTACCAACCTGCTTCCCGTTGCGTGAGGCCATGTGATGGCCCCTTCAACTGAGTTAAACCCGTCGTTCCTCTGGCCATGTGGTGTGGAGCTGGCAGGTGTCGATCGACACTGCTCCACCCCTGTCCCATCCGCTTATAACCTTGGTGAAACACCCGCATCCGGGGAATGTAATAATGCACTTAAGGCTTATAATAAGAATTTTTAGATATATGTGTTCAACAATCATGAATATATTATTGTTTTATATGGAGTTGTAGTAATGTAATATCACTTATAAAATAAAGTACCTACATTATTAATCTTTTCTTTCCATATAAAAAGTTGCTAAATGCAACCATACTACTTGAGCTTAGAGTTCATGATTTTCTTCACATATGGATATGGGTTATTAACAAAAATACAAGATTATTGTATTTGACAAACCATCCCAATTATTAATCTTTTATTTTGGTAAAAAAAGTGGACAACCTTGTCCATGGGGTCTTGGATAGACGGTGATTGGGTGCGTTGTTAAGGCACTCTTAGATGTTAAGTCATTGGTTCAATTCCCCGCCCTATCCGAGTGTTATTCTTGGACATGACCATGTTGTAGCCTCACCAATCCCGAACTTACAAAAATAAAATTGGACAACCCTGCTTGAAGGTTAAACTTCCTACATGGGGAAATCTTAAAAGGAAGAACAAACAAGGGTCAAGATTTTACTACCTGTGCATGAATGAAAACAAAACTACATCACGTATATTTAATGGCCTCAGATGGGGCGGATAATATTTTTAGAGGAGGAGGTGGGGACGATGTCCCCACGATCACCTCATGCAATATATGGAGACATGGATACCAACCTCCCTCATAATTGTTTACGTTGGAATCCCTCACTATTATAATATCTCTGATGGCTCAACACATTGCAAAATTAATGAAGGTAGGATATCGTGGGAGGAATTTTTTAGATCATGTTCATTTGTGGGCTATGATGATAGTGAATGTTAGCATTGGCTTGTGGTTTATCGTAACTCTCATTTTTGGTGCCTTTTACTTATTTTCTCTTGTGTTACATGAATTCAACTAGTTCTTCATGCCAATATCCTAGCTTCACATCCTAGTCATTTTCTGACTTCCTCTTTTTCCCTAGGCGGAGGACGAGGCCATCAGGGCTCATAATTGATGTCATTCTTACTATTATTTAATCCCTCTTTGATCCTATAGACCCCCCACCCTTTGTTCATTCAGTTATTATGCTTATTTCATATTCTTGATGGAAAAGCCACTCAAAGGACTATGAGGTAAATTGTTCCTTAATTATTGGTTTTTCCATTGTTTCTAATGAATTGAAGGGATTAATAGCTCATTTTCCAATAATGATAGTTTTCTAGCTACGTTTTGTAACCCACATAGAGATTCAGTAACCCACTTCCATGGTTGGTATAGTTGTGCACTTCAAGAGGCAAAGTCACAACATGGGTTTTATGCCTATACCTCTCTAGAAGCTTCCATCTACGAGATCAATTCTAGGTCAAATGAGGATTGTGTTGTTCATTGGTCAAATTCAAGGTCAACCCATACCAATTTAGAGTGTTCAAAAGTTGAAATGAGCTATGGAAATAACATCTCCTATGTTCGCACCTCTCCATTGGGTCATGGTATCCGTATGATTCACTTGCAACCTAAACTTGTATGGGAATCCACTAGATTACCCACTCTTGGATTTTTATAACATGTATCATTGTTTTCAATGCATGAGATAAGGGATTCACAGAATCCACCTACCCATTGCATTTTCTAATGTAAAACCTTATATATATTAATCACACAACATTGTAAATGCCAATGGATCAATTTTCAGTTAGTTTGTATAATCTCTTGGTTGATATGATTGTTTGGCACAAATATGTTGTAAACAATGTATTTATTAGATAGAGTTTTAATGCAAGTATTATGTTGGTGCTTCTGAGAATTAGTTGTAGTTTGGACAGTGCATGATCCTGTAGACTTTTGGGCAACATGATGCTAATTGACAGGGCCTATCAACTTGACCTACATTACCCTTTTTCATTTCTTTGTGTTGTCGTTTAGTTGTAACTTGTATTTTTGCAAATTGTAGTTTATTTCCTTTGAAATTATAATTAGATCGTAGTTCAGTTTCTTTGGATGCATAGTCTGCTTCATTGCTATGTTCATTGATTAGTTTATTGCTCATAGTTATTGGTGTTTGCAAATGCGAGATCGTTCAGTAAAGGGTGGGGATATGCATTATAGCTCTTCATGGTTGCATGGACACTTTATTAAGTCGTCGTCAAATATATAATATGTTATGAAGGGGCTTTGTGTTAACACCCCAATGATCACCATATCTCAAAAATTTCCATTCTATTACATTTATGTATTTTGTTTCATGGAGTTAATATTAATGTTGAAGGTCATAGATGTGCATTGCAACACTTTGTGGTTGCATGAAAACTTTGCTAATTCATCATGAAATATTGTAGATTGTTGTGAAGGTGCTTTATGTTGACACCCTAGTTGATGAGACTCATCAATAGGTAAATTATATGGACCTTAATGCCACTCTCAAGCTTATTAAAGTTATCTTTTCTCACATTTTTTTACATATTTTATTATATTTTTCTTAGTGATAAGGTTAAAGATGAGATGTTATGTCATGTGGCCAAATGTGCGTTAATTGCAGGATTTGGAGCAATTTTAGCTAATTTAAGTGCAGGAAATCAAAGTAGACAAACAAGAGGTATTTTAGGAGAATGGTTCTCCCTCCTTAACTCCTCAATAACTCAAAGATTCCTCCACCAGATCTTATCAGCTCGGAGTTACAAGCAACTAAGCCCATTGAGGTCATTGGCAGCCAATCTAGTAGTGGTTGAAGACAAGTTGATCTCGAGTTGGGAGCCAAGCCTCCCTAATTTTAAGGAAGTTGTTGGTAGCTTTAGTTGTATAAATAAGAAGTCCTAGGGATTCATTACGGTTGGACTTTCTTTGTTGTAGCCAAGAGGCATTTCCAAGCTAAGACATTGTGACTGATAACTCTTATGTATTTTTTATATTTTGATAAAAATGAAAAGCGTTCCCTTGATCCAGCACTGAGTTGACTCAGAGGGCTTAAGCTCTTGGGTTAGGGCCCAACCCTAGCAGCAAAGGTTCCTATTTTTGTACTTGTATGCTTAGATTAGATTCATAGCTAGTTGTTGAAGTGATTTTGGTTTTGTTTAATCTGCAAGTATTTGGATGATTACTTAATTTGCTTCCATTTGTGGATAGATAGATCAGTGGTATAATACACTTAAGAAAATCTTCTGGTAGTGGCCTCTGCCTCATCTCCCTTATGGGATCATGGTTTGAGGGTTCCATTCACATATCCCAAAAACAGATTTATTGTTTGATCACTGCACAACTTAGGATTTCTTGTTGCATAGATCATTGCTTCCAAATTTCTTAGAAGTACCTGCAATTGTCATTTTGGTCTCTTGAGTTTGTTATGGTCTAGAAGCACTTCGATTCATAAACTTAGCCATTAGCTATTAATAAATATGTTTTTCCTAAATTCAACTCATCTTTTCCATATATAAATGAAGTTGTGCATAAATGAAGAAAATAATGTATGTTGTTGTAGGAGTTTTTGATCTGTAGGGAGACCTCATCTTGCCAGCATCATCCAAGTCTTCTCCACCTACGCTGCCAAAGTCCACCAAACCCTAATCCGAATTCTTGTTTTGTAGAAAAGTGGACATTTTCCTTGAGCAAGTCCAACCATCTTGAAGCGTTGGACTGAGCCTTGGGTAGTGTACACCTCCTTTGTACCTTATTTCCCCATTAGACACCTTTCCCACACTTCATTCTACCTTTCCTACCTCCCTATAAGCTTTCAGCCTGTTTCCTGTCGTAAAACAGGACATCTTGTAGTAGAACTAGGACATCCTGTAGTACTACAAGAAACCCTGTAGCAGCCTTTTTTAAGCCCGAATTGAGAAGAAATGGTAATCTTATCTTAGGTTAGGCCTCCACTTGGCCTCCATACCCTCGACACCATTCCAGATCTATTTCCTCATACCTATCTCCCCTGCCAAAGAACAAATTGGTTAAATTAGCATTTCATTCATAAAAATGAAAATAAAAAAGGCTTTTTCTGCAATTTCTAGTTAGCACATGCATGCAACAATCATAGTAGTTCTTAGATAAATTTCCATGCTCATTTAGTCCAGATAACTAAATGCTATATGCAAGGTTAAGATAGGTTTCTTTTGCAAGAAATATGTGTAGATGCTTAACTAGATGATTTCATGTCACTTTATAGCGCCTTCCAATTCAACACTTTCATTTCCTAGAGTAGGCAGCCTTTCCTTTCTGCATTAAGAGTTATTTTCCCTTTGCTATTTGGTAGTTAGACTCCTTCGAGTCAATAGAAGATTGGTTTGAAAAACCCTAGTGATTTGTTGCCCCAGTTGAAAAGTGAAAAGAGTAGACCATTGCATCTACTGTGTATACAACACTGTCACCTCTAAGTTTGTACGAACACCGGGTTGATGAAGTAGAGTTGGTAGCCCTAGGATTTGCACATTATTGCTGCAACACTAGAGCTCATCACTTTTTGGTGCCATTGTTGGGGAGGTGTCTAAGTAGATGTGATTTATACATTCTTTTTTTCCATTTAAAAAATAGTTGTAATCTTTGCTTTATTTCCAATTCTACAAGTAGTTCCATTCAACAAATAGTTGCAAATAGCTTTCTTTCCATTTTACAAGTAATTCTAAAAAAGGACATTGAATTTTTTTTTCCTTTCATGCCTCGTAGGAGTAGAGACAACTTAGGAAAATTTTTGCCAAATACACCCACTGCATCTAACAGCCAACCTTCCCTCTTCTTCGGTGGCTGTGAGCTAGAGGCTCCATTAGGCGAACAACCAGAGATCTTTGAAGAGTCTATTGGGGAAGAAGAGGAAGAGACCGTTCCACCAACCTACATCATGGCTGAAAATTGAAATGGGATTGAAAACATAGAAGGAGTTGAAAATAGAGTTGAGGGTGCTTTTACCATTAGAGAAACTAATGGAGATACTAGGATGAAAAACATAAGCCCCTTGGCCCTTCCACACTTCCATGGCTTGGCCTCAGAGGACTTTGAGCCTACCTGTCATAGGTCTCTATAGTGATAAGTTGGCTAGGGGTACATTATTGTAGAATTTTCCTAACTTCTCAAGCCCCTAGGTGTCTAGATACATTCTCCTGGAGGATAGAATGAGCCTATATAATCTCACCAAGAGGAAAGGGGGCAAGGGGAGAGTATCCAAACTATAGTATGAAAGCTCTGCTATATTGGGAGAGGAGACCATACTACAAGCTGGAGGAGAGGATCTTATTTATTGAAGGTATATTGATGTACTTTCACTTATATGGTTAATAAAAATCTATGTTCCTTCACCTTATGTCAGTTTTTCAGTAATTTATATGTGTGATTTCTAGATGCTTTGAGCTGATGATATTTTGTAAAAGATCACTTGTCATCTCTGTTTGGTTGTGTTTGTGTGTAGGCTTTGGATCATGAGTGGATGAACGAGATCGCTTGATTTTATTTCAAGGATTTTGCATTAGGACCAAAACCCTTCACCAATCTGCGAGGAGGCAAGGTACTTGCTCATACTTTGTAGCATTAGAAATTGCATCAAAGTTGCATGCGTGGCCAAATGGATTGGGGATTGTTATTAGATTGTATTAGTCATTCTCTTTTGATGTTTGGTGATCTCAATCAGGCATGAGATCGCAGAGAAATAACTCCTTGTATAATTAAATGCAACAAGAGGAATAAAGTGTGAAAGTGCAGTCTTTGTAGATTCAGGAGTGATAGGTACTTTTTTTTGAGTGACTTTCTCTCCAATGTGTGTGTCTTTTGGAGTCTCCATAAATCTGGAAATCAAACTTACTCCTTGTATAATATATGGTCTTGTAGCTATGAGATACATGAGTCTGCCAACAAATATTTTGAATAGAGTTGGATTGACATTTGTTCCTTCATCATCCTTTCTTAACCTTGTACCTGTTGCAACTGTTGTAGGGACAAGTTTGCAATTATCCATCCTAAATATTTTCAGCAAATATTTGGCATATTTATTTTGACAAATAAATATTCCTTTTTCAGATTTCTCAACTTCTACACCAAGAAAATATTTCAAGAGACCAAGATCTGTCATCTCAAATTCTTTCATCATGGATGCTTTATATTCATCCAATTCAAAATCACTTGTATAAATCATGTCATCAACATATAAGCAATCAATCAAAATTTGTCCATGCTTATTTACCTTTGTGTACAAGGTAGGCTTAATGTTACTTCTGCAAAATTTGAGTTTGTTGTCATATGAAGAACTTATGATTATACCTCTAATGACCATAATTTGAAATTGTTTCCATCCACCCTCAAAGATGCAACCTTGCGTTGGTTAATGTGTTTACCTGGGGACAACATCACCACCTGCTCTCAAATGCAACAAACCTTCAAAAATAAGTATAGGGATTATTGTAGGTACAAAGATACCAAAGAGGAAATTTTTAGAATGACCTTAGGACATGATGAGTCTTTGGAAGATTATGAGGAAAGGTTCCAACTCAGCTACAAAAGGGCCAGATGCACCATCGATCCCGAATCTCTTAAGCTAGTCATTCTTAGAGGGATTAGGGAAGATGTCCTAGAAACCCTAAACATGTTGTTAGGAGGGGACATCTATCAGTTACCTAATGATGATATCAAGAATGTTTTGAAAAATCATTCTAGCGCAATCAATAAGATAGGTATGGCTAGTCAAGCTTTGGCCAGTTCATCCTCCTCCAACACATCCATAAAAAGTGAAACCAGGAACATGTTGGAAGAATTCAAGAGTGAAATGATGCATACCCTTGCTCTACAAATGGACACCATGCAGATCAAGAGGAAGCAGGAGGAAGCAGAAAGAGTCTTAGCTATCTTTTTCCCTAGATGCACCAGAGGGCACCCTAGAAATGAATTTCCATTGAATCTTATAGAGATTTGCTCGGTTTGTGAGGATAACCACTCCATAGATAAGTGCCCTTCTCTGCCTGGATTGAAAGTTGTGTATCAAGGAATTGAAGGGGTGACTAAACAACTCTTCTATCTCAACCAAAGGAAGCCTTAAGGACCTCGACCATACCATCAAGGCATGCAAGGGGCATCCTATCCATATTACAACCCTAACCATAATGCATCCATTCCCTCTTGTTTCCATCCTTCTCATCCTTCATGGTCGACACCTTCTCCCTGGTCTTTTGCACCTCAATACCATTCCCAACCTGCCAATCAATCTTTTCAACCATATACTCCTCCACAACCTCAGTGGAATGCACCATCCCAAGGGTGGAAGCCCCTATACAACCAATATATAGCCTTACTGCCTCTAACTCCATCTCAACCATAACTCCTTTACCTTGCTCCACCTAAGCAACCTCAAATTCCTGCTCAACCAAATTTGAACCCGAACAACAGATAGGCACAACAAATCTACAGTGGGGAAACATCTTACCATGCCCACGCTGTGGAAATTCATGAAATCAACCTCAGGTCTGGAAGAGTGCTTCCAGATTATCAACCTCTATCTCCACCTGAGGAGCTTGAAGAGGAAAAGGAGGAGAGTGTTCCTCAAGACAATCCACCTCCTTTTCCTGAGAGATTAATCCATCCTATCTAGCACACCCCAGAAGAGACTGAACTTCTAGGTGGATTGAAAAACTTGTGTGTTAAAATCCCCCTCCTCCAATCTATCAAGGATGTCCCCATCTACAAAAAGTTAATCAAGGAGAAATGCTTCAAACATCATGAGAGGCAAAAGAAAGACACCCCTACCATTAATGTCATTGGACAATTGTCTGACTTAACGTTAGGACGGGTGATTTGTTTGAAGTATCTAGATGTGCACATCAATGGTAAAATTCCCCCCCATACCTTGATCGATCTTGGGGCTGCCATCAATATGATGACTAAGGAGACTATGCTTAAATTGAATCTCCAAGGATCATTAAGAAATACCAAAATAGTCTTGTAGCTTGCAGACAGGTCCACAGTAGCTCCCGGGGGAGTTGGTGAGGATGTGATGGTATCCATTGATTCCTGGGAATACCCTGTTGAATTCTTATTTCTCCAACCTAAGACAAAGATCGATCGTTATTCTCTCATCCTTGGAAGGCCATGGTTAACCATTGTTGATGCTTACATAAGTTGCAAGGTTGGGAATATGACCATTAAAAATGGGCATTTTTCCAAACAAATGGTCTTGTACCCTCCTGCTCAACCATATTTGGAGCATGACTTACCTTTATGGTTAGAAGAGGAGGAGGAAGATGAAGTCTACTCTCCCCCAATTTGTACCCTAGATGCTACTATAGGAGGGGGGCAACCCGATGAAGACGACCTGATTGAGAAAATCCTCTAGAATCAGCCCCCCAACACCATGTCTCTTGAGGAGTTAGTAAAGAAAGATGAAGATAACCGTTGGACTGATTTGTGCCTAGATGACTCAATTCCTACTCATGTGAAGATGATAGAATTTGGTATAGAAAGAACATTGAAAATCAACCCCTCTCTCTACACATCAGGAAGAGGAGTTATGTGACATGCTAAGAAAGCATCTGGATGCCTTTGCCTAGAGTTATAAGGAAATGAAGGGAGTGCACCCTTCAGTGTGTACTCACCACATTTACATCAAGGAAGGTTGCAATCCAGTGCGCCAACCTTAGAGGAGAATGAACCTAGCCCTGAAGGATATAGTCAAAGAAGAACTACATAAGTTGTTGGATGTAGGGTTTATTTACCCCATCTCAGATAGTGAGTGTGTGTCTCCTCTGGTTCTGGTTCCAAAGAAAAATGAGAAGTGGAGGATCTATGTGGACTACAGAGAGCTAAACAAAGCCAAAAAAAAAGGACCATTTCCCTCTACCTTTCATTGACCAATTATTAGATGGTATGGTAGGAAAGAATTTCTTCTCTTTCCTGGATGGATTCAATGGTTACAATAAGATCCAGATCAACCCAGAGGACCAAGATAAATCCACCTTCACCTGTCTTGGAGTACCTTTTCTTATAGGGTCCTTCCTTTTGGATTATGCAATTCCCCTGCCACTTTTCAGAGGGAAGTCCTGAGCATCTTTGCAGAGCTAGTCCATGATTCCGTGGAAATTTATATGGATGATTTCACCCCCTATGGGTGTGATTTCCTGGAGGCTCTCTCTAACTTGGAAAAAGTATTAAAAAAATGAATTGAAATGAACTTATCCCTTAGTCCTTAGAAGTGTGATTTCTTGATGAATGCAGGGATTGTTCTAGGTCAGTCAAGGATTGCAAATGGACCCAAATAAAATTTCTATCATAAAGAGGTCCCTACTCCTCAGAAGCAGAGGGATGTCATAAGTTTCTTGGGTTTAGCTGGATACCATAGGAGATTCATAAAAGACTTTAGCAAAGTACCCTCACCTTTGTTTGGACTATTGGCCAAGGACTCCAAATTTTTATGGTCAAAAAGCTGCCAAGGGGCCCTAGAAACCCTAAAGGACAAGTTGACTACTTCACTTATACTTCGAGGCCCAAATTGGGCTCTTCCTTTGCACATCCATGTTGACGCCTCTTTCAAAGCTACAGGAGCAACTCTAGGCCATATAGATAACAAGTTACCTTATGCCATTTACTTTATCAACAAAAATATGTTCAAGGTTGAATTGAACTATACTGTGACTGAAAAAGAGCTCCTAATTGTTGTCCATTCCTTGAATAAATTTAGACATTGCATCACTGGTTACTAGACCTTTGTACATACTGACCATGTTGTTATTAAATATTTGATGAACAAGCTTGATGTGAATGCCTGAATTATTAAATGGTTGCTTTTGTTACAACAATTTGATCTAACTATCATTGATAAGCCTTGTAGAGAAAATTTAGTTGCAAATTTTTTGTCCAAGTTGGCTTTGCCTGCAGGTGAGGAAGGAATGGTTGATGATCAACT
The DNA here is from genome assembly GCA_000404065.3 of Pinus taeda. Classification (NCBI taxonomy): domain Eukaryota; kingdom Viridiplantae; phylum Streptophyta; class Pinopsida; order Pinales; family Pinaceae; genus Pinus; species Pinus taeda. Next base: position 78,375 of record APFE030853836.1, on the reverse strand, counting down.
GCCAGATGAGCATTTATTCACTATTTTAGTTCTCTCTTTGTGGTTTGTTGACATAGACAACTACTTAGTGGATTCACATTTCCCTCCAAATCTTTCCTCTAAGGAAAATAGTAGAATTATAAGGGAAAACACACCATTCACTTGGATTGGAGGCAATCTCTTCAAGCCATGCCTAGATCAAATTCTGAGAAGATGTGTCATGGAGGAGGAAGTTTTTGACATCCTTATGGCCTGTCATGATGGGCTTTGTGGAGGTCATTTTGCAGCTAAGAGGAAATCCTTCTAGGTATTACAAGCTGGCTACTATTGGCCCACTCTCCACCAATATGTAAAAGGATATGCCAGCCAATGTGACTGGTGCCAAAGAATGGGGAAAACTACTCCCAGGGATGAAATGCCTTTGTAACCTCAAGTGACTTTTGAGCCATTTGACAAGTGGGGAATGGATTACATTGGGCCCATTGATTCACCATCAAGACAAAAAATGTAAATAATTGTGTGCATTGATTACTTGACAAAGTGGGCTGAAACTAAGGCTATCAAGGTAACCACAAAAGAGAAAGTGGATAAGCTCTTGAGGGAGAATGTGTTTTACAAATTTGGGTACCCTAGAGAGCTAGTTAGTGATCAGGGCACTCAATTCACCTCACACCTGATTGAGAATCTGTTGAGCCAACATAAAATCAAGCACAGGAAGTCAACTCCTTATGACCCTCAGGCTAATGGACAAGTAGAGGTTACCAACAGAGCATTGGAAAGCATTCCAGTGGAGGCCACTTGGGCCTATAATACAACTTGGAAGACAACCACTGCCTTCACCCCTTATGATTTGGTCTATGGGAAGAAATATCTGCGCTCAATAGAGTTTGAGTACAACACTTTGAGAATGGCAGCACCGTTGGATTTGGATGTTATAAGGGCACATGAAGAGAGGTTTCTCCAGCTTAATGGGTTAGATGAATTTAAGATGTAGACCCTTCTACACATAGAGGTGATTCAAGTACAAAGAAATGTTTGGCATGACAAAAATATCAAGGAAAAAGTTTTTTAAGAGGGTGATTGGGCTCTGCTATATGACTCCAGATTCAAGGATTTCAAAGGAAAATTGATGACCAGATGGCTGGGCCCATATGTGATAGAAAATTTCCATGACAATGGGGTTGTTCAAATAAGAACCATCGATGAAGAAGGTATCCCCTTGTTTGTCAATGGGTACAGATTGAAAGCTTACAAAAGACCTCTATCAAAGGAAGAGTTTGTCATTAGTATTAGTAAGGCAGTGATGGTGATTAGAGGTGTCTCGACTTCCACCTCATTGAATTCTTGAAGACTATTTTATTTTTGAAAAAAATAGAAAAAAGAGAAAAAACCAATAAGGGACCTAGGTGAAAATCTCCATGAGGCACCTATGACCAACTTTTGGGTTGAAAACCTCCTTGAGGTAGCCTAAGAGTGAAAAAAGGAAAAATAAAAGATCCCTGGGTGAAAACCTCCCTTGAGGCACCTAGAGTAGGAAAATAGGTTGAAAACCTCCTATGAGGCGACTTGTGTGTCTTTCAAAAAAAAAGAAGGAAAAAAAGAAGAAGAAAAAAACACAAAAATGTTATGGCAGGGACCTCAAACTTGTCCACTAATAAAAGTTTGTGATTTTTGCATGTTTTCAAGGAAACAAAAGACACCAACTTTATAGGGCAGCGAGCCAAGCAACACCCCATTCTTCCTTCATTCATTTCATACCTTCCATGCCCACCATGTCTCCAACATCCATTCTCATCTCCAAACATCAAAAATCAATTTGTAGGCGATTTTCTAACTTCTACAATATTTCCTGTAGTTAATATAGGAGTTTCCTGTAGTACCATGGGATGTCCTGAAAATATACAGGAATTGAATCCCGGTTGAGAAATAATGGTGCAGGCCTATTCTAGGTTGAAAAAGGAGGCCATTGACCTCACCACATCTCACCCAACAACAATTCATGACCATTCCACCCTCTGTGTCCATCAAGGAAACCACTAAAAAAAAAAAATCCAAGGGCCATACCATCTATTGCCTACCTCACCTACCACTCCATCTTCCACATTTTCACGCCTTCCACTCGTCCTTCAACACCTATTCCTCCCCCTAAAGAAAAAAACAAAGAAACAAAAAAATTAAGAAAGAGGCAACTACAAGATTTCTTGTAGTACTACAGGAAACCTGGTAACAACCTGCATTATGACAGTAGTAGTCTCAATGTTCCTTCTTCAGCATCCATGTAGAGAAAGAGTATCATCACCCTACAGGCACTATGACACATATCCAGAGCTCAACAGCAGCAAAAGAGGCCAACACCTGCACATCACAACAAATAAGACAAACATATAAGTTGGTTGAAGTCAACAAAACAAGAGAAAAAGAGAACATGTACCTGAACAAGAAGAAGCACAATAGAGCCACCCTCTAGCATGCATTGACCGAGTGAAGGAAGTGATCTAGTAGGATCTTGTCAGTGCAATGTATCCAGAGAGTTCAGGTGTCTTTAGCTTCATCAACTTTACCAGTGTCTTTAGTTCTTCAAGTGTTGGTTACCTCTTCATGGTGGATATGGTCTAGGTTGTCATCATGGTGTTAATAATTAAATGTCATATTGTGACAAAGATGTTTGTAATGGGTTTTATCTATGGTGCAACTAAACCTAAGCTAGGTGGCAAGATCTTTTGTAATGGACTAAACTTAAGTCTAAGTCCTAACCTAAGACCTATCACTAAAGCCATGGTGTAAAACATATGTTATTAATCTATGTTCTAAACCTAATAAAAACATGCAAACCCACTCTCAGACCATATGTTATAAAACATACACAGTTAAACCGCATCGCTTTTAAACCGCGTTAGAGAAGTTGACATGTAAATGCAACAGAGACCACACAGGTAACTGCACGGGGAGAAGACCGCAGCGGAGGTTGTGACTGTCGAGGTTTGTAGTCAGCATGTGAACGTTTGTAAAACAGTTAACCAGAAGTGTTGGGAGGTAAGCTGCTAGGTGTAACAACGTAGCGGAGGACGACATGTGATAGGCCAACAATAACCATAAGTCACCAGAACCGTCGAAGTTAGACCACCAGATGGTAGTTTATGGTTAGACCGCCCTTGTTCACATGGGCATGGTCAAGGCCTGCACGCCGTTACTTGATTGCCAGGGGGCTTATTTTAGCCTAAGGTTTATTTTTGGGTTTTGTTATGCTATTTGCGCTATTTTTAATTGATCCACCATGTAACCCTATCCTAAGGTGTCACAATGTGACAAGACCATAACTCTATACTTTTATTGCAACAACATTCATGCCTATCTGATCCTGAGGGGCCTCAAATGAACCTATTTCACTATAAATTCAACCTTTTTGTTCATGGTGAAGGGAGAGAGTGATTTTGAGTCTTGTAAGTAGATGCTGAGCCAGAGAGGTAGTTGTTGTTTTCAGTATATCTTGGCCATATGGAGGCAGAATTGGGAACTGAGACAGGCGTTGGTGTAGTGTACCTAGGG
>APFE030853836.1:51347-74337 GCA_000404065.3 Pinus taeda | reverse complement strand
ACTCAAGGCCACATCAAACCACGCTCAGCCTCGTAGCTAGCCCTACGAGGACATGAGAGGGCTCTCTCCGGGTCTATCTCGACAAACAAGTTTTCAAAGGGGCTGAGATGACCGATAAAGAATGCGGATTTTAGGCTAGTAAGTTGATAGGAAACGGGGTTTTAATGAATGATGGGGTTTTCTCGGCCGCATGGGGCAAAGAAAAGATTGAACAACGAAATATAATAAAAAACATAGGTTATCTCCTGAGGCAAGGTAGGCAAGAAATTTAACAATTAAATTGAGATAAACGGAATGGCAAGACTGCTGAGAAGTCGAAAGGGCATAAAAGATGGATCCTTGTCAAACAAAAGAAAACATTAACTATGAATACTTCCTGAAGACAGAGCAAATAAATTGAATTCTGACTTTCTCACTTAAAAGTATTCAACAGAAATGATTATGAGATGAAATGTAAAACATTACAAGCTACACATGAGACATAGGAAAAGACAAATGTTAAATTTCATACCACAGGAATCTCAGAAGCCAGAGCTGTGTATTTTCATTAAAATCTCTGTCAAAAAAGCTGTACAATGAAACTTTGTTTTTCTCCACGCACCCCTCTCAGAACTCTCTCCCCAACCTTTTACAAATGTTTTTTAATAAAAAGCTCAGGAGAAAACCGATCCATGAAAGGATGGAACTGTTTCAACTGACATTATGAAAAATAGTAAAAAGCCACTCATCGGTTCCTAAAGAACAACGCTACATTTTCTGTGACCAATACAAATGCGGAAACTGTAGTGTGAACCCTCCAAATCATAACTGAAGACTAGGATAAGCAATTTGTCCCTATTTTTCTGCTCCTGATCGATGTCTTCGTTCTAATTTTGTCTTTGACCTGGACTGCCACATTATACTTTCCATTTCCTGTTGCTGTTAGACCAAAATAGCATTTGGAATGTGGAGGTCGCCTTTTTGACAAGCGCATTGCAAATCAAGCCACGTTACCATTTGAAACAAAACCATTTTTACATACAATAAATAGACCAAGAACCTTTCCCCTACAGGTCGATGAAAAACCATTTTTTCTAAAAATAGAGCATCGTTTCCCTTGAATTCCTCTGATGGCCAATTAAGAGATAAATACTGGAGCGCAGATCCATTTGGATTATTAACTGAAGTCATTAAATAGGAATCAAATCCTATTTCTTCTGCTGTGATGGATATCTTCGTTCTGTTTTAGGCGTATTTTGATTTGGCATTTTTCATTTGCTATTTTAAATAAAAACCAATTTTTAATAAAACTAGATCTTTTACTTTTTATCTCCTTCTTTTTCACAATGCTCACGTGTAACTTCTTCAAAAGCAGCTGAATCCTTTGACACAACGTTTTCAAGATCAGATTGAAACAATTTCAAATCGGATCTACTAATTTGCTGAACGTGTCCCATGATCCATTTGCACAGTGGTTTTGAATCTCTTCTCGTGTTAGTGACCCATTTTTGTAAACCAACATCACCATATAGCAATTTGGATCAACAAGATTGAGTAAAACATGTCCTTCTGGGCCAGGGTGTGGTTCAGTTGTAATTCCAAAAACCACATCACTTGTACCCAAACTGATTGCAAGGTCTCCAGGATGATTCAAAGCCAAACCTGCCAGGCTATTTGGATTGTCTCCAGACCACTGGATAACCAAACATTTTTTGTCAAACATGAATCTGTCTACAAAATATGAGCTCAAACTACCAGCAATAGCATATGATAGAGCCAATGGTCCAAGTTTCTCTTCCAAGTTTGGAGCAGTGGCCTCTATGGCTTCCTTCGACCAAGTTCTTTCCCTTAGATCCATCAAATTCATCCCTGCTTCATTGGTTTCATCAATATTGGCATAGCCACCAATAAAAAGGGATGCCATGAAAGAACTTACAAGAGAAATTCTTTCAATGTTATCATAGACATCCTTTGTGTCTGATATAATTTCCGTATCTGAGGTCCTGTGTATCTTTCATGTGCACGAGAACCAGTAAGCAAAGCCAATTCAAGTGCTCCACCGACAACCTTCTCAATTTCTCTGCACTGTGATGTTGTACTACTGTCCATCCAAATAGGTGATTCATTCGTGGAGAAAGCATCCTGAAGCTGGACAGCCAAAGGATCTTTTGGATTCACTCCTTTTAGAATGGATTCCAGGGCACCCTTTCTCCAATAAACACTCCCGTGCTGCTGCCCACTTCCAGAAATAGCCCCGATTTTATCAAACTTTAAATTTTCCTTCTTCAATTTGTTCAGTATGAGGTCAAGAGCTTCTACCCACATCAAAGGTGATGACACAACACGCCTATTGCCCGATGGATCTCTGTATACTCCATCCTTTGTCTTGAAATGTGGCAACTCTGAATCGAAATGAACTGTTTCAGAGAGGACAATACACAGATTATAGTCCAAAACAGTCGCTTTGAGAGACCAACAATGGAGCAATCCTAAATCTTGTTGGGATGGATGACTCCAAAGCCTTGAACAACAATGTCTGGATGAATAAGAGAAATTTTGTGGGCTCTACCCAGTGCGTAGCGCACACCTCAAGTGGGAAGCGCGCCTCAAGTGGGTAGCGCACACCTTCAAAGCCTATCCACGGCTCTGCAAAACACATCTTTAAATGCAGTTATAACTTCATTTTTATATTGAGCATCAATAAAGATGAGATGACATGAGCTTACGAATACAAGCAGCAAGCTTGCAAATCAAAATTTCCTTAACCTGCACATCTTGATCAAAAATCACCTTCCAGGAGATTTTTGAATTTTACAAACTTGCAACATACAGGATATATGTCAAAAGGTAGAAGCATAAAGGTTTACATCAGAGAACTTCAACATATTGGTGCTTCACGATACTGTGCGGCCATAACAACAGAAACAATATATAGATTCGTAGCCCACTTTCCTCTGTACATATAGCAGTCAAGCCAAATACAAAAATGAGATGCATCATCCATACATCCGCAGACAGGAATGCATCAGGCAGGCATCTGAATTTCATAGTAAATATAGACAAAGGACTTGGCTATACTTTCAATTGCAAAGATAAACTGCAGGTGTACTCCATCAGAACGCTGTCAGCTAATTCAAGCATCGTCTACAAGTTCATGAGTTACAGAAACAAGGGATTTTCTTCCCAGCATTTATGACCCTTGTAACCCTCTGTGCGAGCACAAGTTCCTTTCTCAGTTTCCAACCGAAGGTTCGCAGGCAAGGTATTGCCAGATTTGAACTATCTCAGAATATTTGTTTTCATATTTCCCGTGATGCATACATCGACCATAAAATCCTACTCTGTCACCATCATCACTCTCAATCTCACTTTGCAACAAGCCCTTTTGATGTGCACACCAGGGATGAAAAGAGACAGAGCATTCCACAACTCTACACTAGATACACAAACCACCAGGCCGGTTGCATATAGAGAGAACCAGTTTCCTTTTAGGAAGAACAGCTCTAGAGACATCAAATATACCCATGGTACAAATATTTAAGCACCTCGTTCCAGGCATCCACAACCCACAAACCATGTGTACCCATTGAGGTATAGTTGGGTCATGCATAACAGCAGTGATAGTATTCTTTAATTTGAATTCACTATTCAAATATTTTCTAACCTTCCCTACTTGACCAGAGTCTTTTTCTGTATCATCTTCAAGACAGCTTCTAAAGCACATTTTGTTGCACTCCTCTTTTCCAAGACAGCAGACTGGCAAGACAGAGTTTAACACGGGGCATAAATTCAAAGAACCCAAATTATTTCAAATTGATGTTATTGATCATAGCTCATCTAAGGAAGCCCCACACCTTGAGGGACCAGAGGAGGAAGTTGAGGACATCCAGCAGGACAATGAGCTCCCAGCTATGCCAAAATTACCATTTATCTCGCTACATGCTTTGGAAGGCATTTCTGCACCCCAAACTTTGAAAATCAGATGTTTTATTAAACATCGCCTTGTAGTAGTATTGATTGATAGTGGCAACACTCATAACTTTATCCATCAGAGGGTTGCTGAATCTGTTCATTGTTTTGTTTGGGTAGTCTCTAATTTTCAGGTCTAGATTGCTGATGGGGGGAAAATGAAATGTGAAGGCCGTTGCGAAAATATCAAACTTTAGATGGGAGACTACCACCTAAAGATCCACATGTTTGCAATCAACATGGGTGGTTGTGACATTGTCTTGGGTGCTAAATGGCTTCGCACACTAGGCCCAATCACAATGCTTTTCCAAGACTTATATATGAGTTTTAAGCAGAATGACCACATGCATACCCTTCGTGGACTCCAGGTAGGTGCTCCTTCTATCATCAACTCGCATCGAATGTAAACGTTGTTGAAAAAGGGCCACCATGGAGTTATCACCCAATTTAATGCCATCCAGGCCATCGAGCCCACTACTCTTCATATTCATCCTGAGATGCAACAGGTCTTAAACCGCCACCAGCAGGTCTTTGACAAACCTAAAGAACTTCCACCCTCTAGAGGGGAACATGATCATAACATCACTTTGGTCCTAGGGACACACCTGTTGAATGTGCGCCCATATAGATATCCTTTCGCCCAAAAGAATGAAATTGAAAAATTCATCAAGGAACTCCTGGAAGCCAGTGTCATTCGTCCTAGCATCAGTCCTTATTCATCACCAGTGGTCGTGGTGCTCAAGAAAGATGGGGAATGGGCACATGTGTCCAGACTTCAGGGGCCTCAACAAGCTCACGGTCAAAGACAAATTCCTTATCCTGGTTGTTGATGATTTGTTGGATGAGCTACATGGTGCTCAGTTCTTTACTAAGCTAGATCTTCGCTCGAGTTATCACTAAATACACATGAAAGAAGTAGACATTCCCAAGACTGCTTTCCTAACTCATGAAGGCCATTATGAATTCTTGGTCATGCCATTTGGTCTCTATAATGCCCCATCCACTTTTCAAAGCCTTATGAATCACTTGATCAAACCATATCTTAGAAAATTTGTCCTCGTTTTCTTTGATGACATTCTCATCTACAGCCTCACCTGGGAAAAACATCTTCAACATGTAGACCTGCAACTACTTCGGAAGCATAAATTATTTGTCAAATTTTCCAAGTGCTCTTTTGGCATGGAAGAAGTCGAGTATTTGGGCCACATTTTGGGTCATGAAGGTGTCTGGGTGGATCCTAAAAAGATACAGGCAATGCAGGATTGGCCCCAATCAAAAACCTTGAAGAGTTTGAGGGGATTCTTGGGTCTCACAGGGGCTACTATCGCAAAGGTTGACCCTTGGCTTTCACCAACCAAAAACTAAGTGGGGAACATCTGGGACAATATACCTATGAGAAGGAGATGATGGCCATCTTACATACATTAGATAACTGGTGGCCATACTTATTGGGGCGGTGTTTCCAAATCCGCATAGACCATCAAAGCCTCAAATATTTTTTGGAGCAACGTATATCCTCGCCCCAGCAAATGGCTGGCCAAAATGCTGGGATATGATTATGAGATAATTTACAAGAAAGAGCACGAAAATTTAGCAGCAGATTCTTTATTACGCCAATTTGAGTATGAAAATACCTTGCTATCAATCTCTCTTCCCATACTTGATTGGATTGAAGAAGCTTGCAAGGAATGGTTTTCACATCCCTCTCTATCCCAACTCATTAATAACTTGAGAGAAGATCCTAATTCCACAGTGGACTACTCTTGGAAGGATGAGATTCTCTACTACAAGGATAGAGTAGTAATATCACTGACATCCACCCTCAAAATGTGCATTTTGGCAGAGTTTCACTCATCTCCCACTGCAAGCCATGCATGCTTTCAGAAGACTTATGCTCGCACTTGTCGTTTTTTCTTTTGTACAAGCATGAAAACTGAAATTCTTATTTTTGTAGTTGAATGTGATGTGTGTCAATGCCACAAAGGAGAAACAGTCAAGTCCCCAAGAGCCTTACAACCATTTCCCATCCCTACCTCAATCTAGATGGATGTTTCTATGAATTTCATTACTAGTCTTTCGAAGTCAGGCAACAAGTCAGTCATCATGGTGGTAGTGGACAGACTTTCTAAATATGCTCATTTTTGCGCCCTACCCCACCCATTTACCCCCACTTTGGTGGCTCAATCCTTCATGGACCAAATCTTCAAACTACATGGCATGCCCACTTCCATTATGTCTGATCATGCCCTGATCTTCACCAGTAACTTTTGGCAAGAAATTTTCAAGCTACAAGGCATCCAACTCCAACTAAGTACTTCCTATCATCCCCAAAATGATGGTCAAACTGAAGCAGTCAAAAAATGTTGGAGACCTACCTAAGGTGCTTCACTCAGAAAAGCAATATCAATGGGTACAGTGGTTACCTCTAGCTGAATGGTGGTATAATATTAACTATCATGCAACCACCAAGATGACTCCAAATGAAGCAGTGTATGGTCAACTCCCACCTTCACCTGCTTCTTATATCCCTAGATGCTCTAAGGTGCAAGCAGTGGATCAACTCCTATAGAACCATGCAAACATGCTAGCATGTATAAAAGATAATATCCATCAAGCTCAGAATCACATGAAGCAACATGCAAGCCAACATCGTACAGAGCACACATTTCAAGAAGGGGATCAAGTATTCCTGAGGCTACAACCATACAAGCAAACATCACTCAAAGACAAGGACTGTCAGAAATTAGCTCCAAAATTCTATGGACCTTATCAAATACTTCAGCGCATTGGAGCAGTAGCCTACAAGCTAGCCTTGCCACCAACTTCAAAAATCCATCCCGCCTTCCATGTATAATGCCAAAATAAAGTGGCGGGGAACAATTGCAGAATTGAAACTAGTCTACCTTTATTGGATGGCGAAGGTTCACTCTGGCTCCAACCTGAACATGTCCTCGACATGCAAGAATGACATATGTGCAATCGCACGATCAAGGAAGGAGTGGAAAGACACCTCTCCAGAAGATGTGACCTGGAAACCAACCACTATTATTCAGCAGTTTCCACAGCTTCAGCCTTAAGGACAAGGTTGTTTTTTATGGGGAAGGGCATGTTAGGGTCCAACCCTAACCCATTTATTTATGTAATAGGGTCGAGTCATAGATATAGTTAGTTAAAGAGTCAATAAAGCCCATATTAATAATTGTAAGTGGTTGACCCGCATTTAAGAAAGGGACCACAGTTAGTTGCAAACGAGCCATGGTATTAGATAGATGGTATTGAGAGAACCATGGTACTGAACCCTGGTATTGCATGTATGAATCCTATATAAAGGATAGAGACTCCCCATTGAGAAGAGTCATGTCTTATTTTTTAATTGAGCTCTGCTCTGCTAGAGGTTGCCCCCTCAAAGAGGTAAGTGAACATTGCTTTCATCTATGAATAATAAAATACTTGATGCTTTTTCTCATTTTGTTCTGTGTTCTGGGTTGTATTCTTCGTATATTTGGTATTTTGGCATCTTCTCGCAGGTCAAGAGAATAATAGACTCTTTGACTTAGGAAAACCTAGAAGCATGAATAACATGCTTAACCTAGAAAAACAATTTGATTTGAGCATGAAACCCATGGTTATAAAATAATAATTCTTTTTCTTCTTTTTCTTTTGATTTTTACATAAAATACAATTATAAATACCAAAGCTAGTTATACCTTCCAACAAAACCTCAAGGATTTGAAGTGGATGGAAAGGAAACTCATGTTTGCAAGTTAAAGAACGCTCTATATGGCTTAAAACAAGCTCTTGGAGCATGGCATGCCATAATGGATGCTTATATATTAAGACTTGATTTTGTTAAAAGTATTGTATATCCAAATCTCTACATCAAGGGGGTAAATAATGAGCCTGTGATCATATTTGTTTATGTGGATGACTTACTAATAACATGTATGGAGAATCATATTTGTCAATGCAAGAAGGAACTAGTAGCTGAATTTGATATGAAAGATCTTGGACTAATGCACTATTACCTAGGACTCAAAGTTTGGTAGAAACCTAGTGAGATTTATCTTGGGCAAGGAAATTACGTGATTATGTGATCAAGATGTTACAAAAATTTGGAATGATGGATTGTAAACCTATGACAACACTTGTGATCACCAATTTGAAGAAGCTAAAGAGTTCAAACTCAAGTTTTTTGGTCCAACTTCTCATCGTTAGTTGATTGGTTATCTGATGTACCTTGTGAACACTCAACCAAATATATGTTTTGTAGTAAACACTCTTAGCCAATTCCATATGGAGCCTAGACATGATCATTGGATAACAACCAAACACATAATGAGATATTTCTATGGGACCATTCATAATTGTTAGATATATGTTGCAAGTAATGAGATTCAGTTATTGGGCTACACGGATTCGAATTGGGTAAGCAGTGATGTAGATGGAAAAAGTACTACATGTGGTTGTTTTTGTTTGGGATCTACTATGGTTTCATGGATGAGTAGAAAACAAGACTTAGTTGCATTAAGTATTGTTGAATTTGAATATATAGTAGCCAATGAATTTAGTCAATAAGCAGTTTGGCTCCTTCATTTGCTTGCAAATATGTTTCAAGGACATTTGGATTCTACGATCATATGTTGTGACACCCAGAGCTGCATAAAGCTAATAGAAAACTCTGTTTTCCATGTGAGGACAAAAAACATTAATACAAGTATCACTACATTCGAAGCATGGTGCAAGAAGGGGATGTGAAGCTACAATACGTCTCCACAGATGAACACGCAATAGATATATTGACGAAGTTTCTCCATAATAGGAAGCTTGAGTATTTGTGAGACAAGCTTGGGCTTGTGGATATCCCTTCCCTGGTTGAGAGGGGTTGAGGGTGGAAATTGTATTCTCTATGTGTAATGTATTATGGCCAAGAGTAACATCCATAAGCCTAGTAAAGAGCACTAGTAGGGAGAATGGTAGATTAGATAAGCATCTATCACAAAAATTCTTGATTCATGTATTGTGATTGACTAGGATTAAAATCCCAAATTGGATACATGGAATTGGTAAATAATGGTCCATAGGATGTACTTTTCCTTGGGATTAGGAAATGGTCTTGTGAGGTCATACCTTTGTAACACTCAGGTGGGGTTTGTGCCTTGTGAGGTGGTGGTGTCCAAAAGTAATGCCTCTTAGCATTGTGCTCTAATATAGTGGAGAGATAGAGTATGTTAGTCAAGGCCTTACTATTTTGGCAATGCTAGCTATGATGATGTAAATCATCATTGATTCTTATCAATCTAGATCCTCTCTTATATGAATATTTCAACTTGAGTGTATCTTGTTGTGTCAATATGAATACCTCCCTGATTAAGAGGTTGTTTTGAAAAATGTATCTAGTTTCCGTCTTCATAATGTAATAACATATAATTTTTATAATTGATATATTTATTATATTCATCATTATTATTTTTATTTTTGGTCGAAAACATGTTCTTCATGCTTATAGATTCAATTGAATCAAAAAGGATTTATTAAGAGTTCTATGAAATGTATTTGAGTCAGGTCCCATTTGGAATTTTTGTTAGGAAAATAAAAATAAATTTAGTTTGATTCAAATAGTTAACACAAGACCAAGTTGGTCCTCCTTGGACAAGTCGGCTTGTGTGGCAGTCGTTAGAATCTCCTAGAACACTATAAATACAAGTCAACTCTACCTTTTGGAAGCTCATTAATTCACTCACACATCACATTGGTTTATGTGCCAAAGAGTTTAAGAAAATGATATGGAGTCGAAGGGGAGAGAGAGAAGTCAAAGGAGAGATAGAGATTAGGTTTTCTGGCTTAATTTTGCTCACACATGTGAAGATTCTATTGAATCTCTATGAAAATTATAGGTTTGAAATTCGTCCTTCACTATAGGTCTGAAATTTTCGTGATTTGACCAAATTTCAAAAGGTATGACTAGCTTTGACTTTTGTAGACTTTGACTTAGTTGGAGGGGACTTGGAGGAGGGTTGAATTGAATCCTTGTGGCAGTCTTACTCTTGGTATTAGGTCTTGGATATCTCATTTTGATCAAATTCTATAAGAGAAAGATTGATTGGGTTTTCCCCCTTGTGGGATCTTGCCCTCGCTTGGAGCCTAATTTATGGTGTTCTTTGTCTCTTTATGATCTTTATGCTTTGAATTTTTGTATAATTTATTGATGAAAAGAACATAAATTATTAAGAATATAACTAACATTCACAATTAATTATCAAGAAAGAGGAATCAAGCATTAAATCATCTTTTACTTGGTTTCTCAACATAAGGAAGAGCCAATTATCGTTGTCAACAAAATTATGGCCTTTACTACAAATCTAAATATTATGAATAAGTTTATTAGTAGTGATTAGTACCACTATTAAGTAACTTCTAGTAGTGATGTGTATCACGATGACATAAAATTTCTTGAAATATATGAATAAAAAATTCAAGTACTTATAATATGGTGTACCATTTTCAAAGAGCTAATTAGTGAGGTAAATTTCTTTAACTAGCTACACAATATTTTTTAGCTTTGGTTTGACCATGAGAGTTTTTATAACAAATATATGTTTATATAAGTTTTTTCCCCATCTCTCTTTTTCTTACATTGCTTTGCTGCTAGTGAGTGTCCATATCTCCAACAAAGTTGTTTTAGTACCATACAAGCATGGCCCTACTGCAAACAGGCATCCATACCTCTGGTGTGTGTACTTGGACTTCACACACTGTTATAGTGCTTTCATATTCCTTTCCTTTTTTTTTCCCACAGGAAAAAGTTGTAATTTTCATTCTTTAGAGAAAGATACATAAGTACATTATGAATTGGCATACTAGGTGCACAACTGTTTCTTCACCAAGTTTAAGAACCCATGACCATAATCCATCTATAGATGCTACATTTGTGATTAGAACAAAATGTTGTCATATACCTGTACTTATATCAATGATTAAATATAAGTCAATATAAGGCATATCTAGGCAATTCCCCATATTATCCTATCATATAGATATATGTCCATCCCATATACAAAAATGTATGTGAAACTACATCCATTATATGTACATGAAAACAAAAAATATATAACAAAAATAAATCCTCAAACAAAATGAACAACAAGTGGCGTGTAATGATAAAGGCCTTTGGTAGTATTCATGAGAAGAGTCATTTTCATTAAATTATACTACTCACCTTTTTTATATATGTATTAATATTGCATATGTAATTGGGTGTATAGAAGTAGGGTAATACTAGAGTTGCTTTTATTTGTTGAGAAGATGTCACACATTTAAGTTTAACCCAAATATCTCCTTAAGAACCATGATAGTGGAAGACAACTTATTAGTGTGATATAAATGGATCTCAAAGGAAATTATATATAGTTAGTTTATTCCCAGAATATCATTGTATTGATTAATAGACACAAACATTTCACCACAACTAATAGTTAATGTGCTACAACTTAGAACTTTATGATTTTTTTTAGATAAAGAAACTCATGTTTTTCATAACTTGTAATAGCCTAAGTGTTTGGTCATACTTGAACCCATCATTTGTACTAAAAAACGAAAAGGATAAATCTCATGCCAAAAGGATATACCAAATTAGCTGAAAGGATACTAATAATCAAAATAAAATATGGAGAAAATATCAACAAGAAGAACTAGACAAATGCTAAAGTAAAAGAATAAAACTAAACCCAAAGCATGAAAAAGAGAATAAAATAAGAGAAAACTAAGGAAATACCTAAGGAACAAATGTCAATCATCCATATCAAAGTAAAAATAAATTAGACTGAAAACTAAAAATAGAAATCCAAGAAACCATAAAATCCCATGGAGAGTTTAATTGTATGGAAAGAAGATACAAAAAATATTGAGAACCTAGTTTAGGAAGTACATAAAGGATAAGTTGATCCTCCTTATCTATCCCATAAGATTTTACTTATGCCAGTAGTCTCGAATCTTGTAAAAGTCCTATAGGGTCTTAAAATGGTTGGGATATAGAGAAATAAGCTCATTCTCTAGCCAATGTCCTCTCAACTCTTTTTTCTTGCCAAACAATCCATCCAATTTGGTCCAAATCTCATGCGAAGTTTTACAATCCTCTACATAAAATAACAAATAAGGGGTGATGGAAAAATAGAGAATCCTATAAGCAACATCCATTATGTTGAAGTAATTCAATTTATCGATGGTTGATGTAAGCTCAATTTTAGTCCCCATTGTGATTCTAAAAATTATCTTGCTACATAACAATAATTAGATCTTTGGCTTTTAGTCAAACTAATTAAAGGGAGTGAGGGTGACAATAAGCTGGTCCATTATTTGCATTGCTCTTATCTTGTCTGGTTTATAATGAAATATTTATATTATTCACGAATTCACTTATGCTCTGGCACCATGTTGGATTTTAATCACAAGCACATTATATGTGTGAAAAAATATTACACTAGTTATTGCAAAACAAGAGAGAAGACAGAATAAAGTTGTAGTTGAGAAAATCAACAAGTAACCAAAGAGACAATTCAAATTACTTAAGAAACTTTGATATGATATTATTGTTGAAAATGAATGCAATAATTAACCTCTCTAGGAGACAAAAACAATTTGAACTAGGTTGGAGTTCCCTTGTGCATGTACTTAGTTAACTAGTTAGCATTTATAGAAAAGCTAGTAAGTAAACAAGGTAGTAGACCATAAATTACAAGAATCTATTATGATAGGGTAAAATAAAAGTAAGTCGAGTTACAAATCATTTATAAATTATGTAATAACTTAGGTGGGTGGATAAGGTGGTCAGACAGGTTACTCCAGAAATAATAAGTTACTCCAGAAATAATAGAAAAATTCATATTGGACTTTGGATAAGACAATGCCAAAAATGGAGTTTAAATAGCTACATCATAGCCTAGTTAGTGCCTAGTCACCACCACATGCCATCCTAGGTGTCACCCCTTTCTAAAAATAGGCGATGACCCCAATTGGTAGGTAAGTTCTACTGGTGAATGAAAAGTGGTCATAAGTTCCCCTAATGATATATGGAAAAGGGTAAAATAATGGTCTAAGTGAGGTCTTGATGAGGGCTTGAGTGTAACTGTATCCCAATATTCCTCACTTCTAATCTATAGTTTTTGTATTTTTCCATCATAAATTAGATTTAGAATTTGTTAATGGTAGCAAGATTTTCCTTGTTTCAATAATAATATTAAGTGGTAACTCAATCAAATCTCTCACACTTGGTATGTGCAATTAAATTTCATTTAGTGACTTGTTGAAAAGGAACAAACCATGGAATTAGATATAAAAATGCTAGGTATCCTTTTGTGAATCGTGGAACACAATTTTGTTGGTAACCATGTTGAAACTACTAGACATTGAGTGGACATTTGAAGTGTAGGCAGATGCTTCAGATTTCACATTGGAGGAGTTTAACAATAAGAAGTTAATATACTAGCCCATGAGATCATAAAGCTATAAGATCATCAATGTAGGTACCTTTTCATAAGAAAGCTATGGCTATAGTTCTGTGCTTCTTACAAGGATGGAGACACTTCTTTGTAGGAGAGCAGTTCATCTAAAGTTGTCATGCAAATAGGCACGACGACAAGATTTCTTGGTAAAGTTTGATATGACCAGTAAGTATTAATTGGGAAAGTTAAACATAAAAATGGGCACCTTAAGTGGGAAGGGGAAATTTGTAACCTTCAAGGAAGATGAGTTGTTAATGGTAATGGGTAATCAAATGCAAGCCATCACAAACTTGTAAGAGAAGATGAAGGAGGGATTTCTTTGAACATCATGAACCATGTGAAGGAAGGAAAAATGAGGAATTTTTGGATGGACAATATTTCTTATACTTTAGTTAGTGCATCTTTGTGCTTAATCCATCTAGCCTTCAAAACTAACTTTTAAGTGAGTTTGATGATTCATCTTGGGTTGACTAGTTGGGACAACACAGAACTATGGAATTATTAGAGTGAGGCTACTAATAGGAACGTATGACGTGAGACGTCAAAGAATATATTCAAACTTGTCTTGTGTGCCAACAAGACAAGTCAAATACTAAGATGAAATCCAATTTTCTATTTCCTTTGTTGATGTAGGAGGGACCTTGTGTGAGTGTCTTGATGGACTCCATCACTTAGCATAGAGACACATAGTGGTATAATGGGACCATGATAGAATTTGATCACAAGTACACTATCATTGTGTCAAAGAAGGTGCTTTGTGCCATGAAGGAAGTTGTAAAGTTGCTTTTCAAGTATGTTTTAAAGTACCCAGGTCTTCCACATAGCTTTGTGTTATAAAAAGACATAAGGTACACATGATGGTCTTGGATAGAGTTGTTTAGGCTTGTTAGAACCAAGTTATTGATGGGTTCAAGCTATCATCAATATACTGATGGAAAAATGAAACATATTAACTATATTTGGAGGATTTCTTAAGTAATTTTTTGTCAACAGACCAAATTAATTGGCTAGAATGTTGGATATCACCCATTTTAGTTACGACATGCAAAAGAGTTCTGTGATGGGCTATAATGCATTTGAGTTAGAAAATAAGGAGAAACCATTGACACCATATCAAGTTTTGTAAGGATACTATGGCTGTAGAAAATCAACCTTGAGGTTCATTACAGAATGGTAGGATATATTAGAGTTGGCTCATGTTTACTTGAATAATGAATTTGAATTTATGAAGCGTTGGGAGGATCATTATAGTTGGGATGTAGAATTCGAAATGCAGAACTTGGTCTTGCTTAAGTTGGGCAGAGAATAGTTTAATCCACCCAACAACATGGCTGGTGCATTGTTGTAGAAGTTTGATGGACAATTCAAAGTAGTTGAGACTATTGACAACCTATTAATGGTAAGAAAAATTTCTCCACCAACAACAAGGGAGAATCACTTAATGTAAGTCACAATTATACTTGCTCTTATTTGGTGTAGTGATTTCCACCATCATGTGGGCCAAATTTCCACTAAATAGATTGCTCATTGACATAATAGTTTATCTTTGAGGTTCCTCTAAGTCCTAAATGAATTTCTATCCTATTATGAAAATGCAATCCTATATACGATCCTCATATAAAAATGACAAAAATTAATTACAAATATAAAGTAACTACTAAAAGAAAGAAAGTATTCATCACCCTCATCATAAATCAAACAAACATATTCAATTCCTGTACAAATGAAATTATTCATTATATGTGATATTGAATATATACTTGTAATCATATTCATAATCTATTCATAATAATGATTTACGTAAACAAATGACAGAAATGACAAACTACAATAATCTATAGATAAAACACAGTTAATAACAATGCAAATTGTTTGAATATCCCATGCATTAAATTTTCCTTGTATTTATCCTTTTGATGAATCCCCTTAGTCCATAGTATAAGAAAACACTTTCAGATTTCAAATCTCTAATTGAACTTGATAACAATATGCAAGTATAATTTTAAAATTTTCCCACTCTCAAGTCTTTCAATCTTTCTTTCTTACTAGATAAAAATAAATAAGTAAAAATCTATATTTTCCAACCCCTCTATTTTGAAACTAAAGTTTCCTTTTATAATCCTTCATCGCTTTTCATTTTTTCCATTTCCATCTCAATTTTGATTTCACAAAAATAATTTGAAAATCCTACATTATCCTTTCCAACAATTGCATCCTTCCATGTTTTATTGTTTTGCAATTCAAATTATTTAGTTGTTTTGCAATTCAAATTATTTAGTTGTATAATACATTTTAATATGTTATATATGTGGTTTTGAATTTTGTACACATTAATTTTGATCAATTGTTTTTTACACAAAGCAATTTTTATTAACAATGTTTCATGAATTTTGTTTAGTATTATTATCAAAATACAAATATTAAAAAAATTAATATATATATATTTATATATATATATATATATATATATAAACTTATTTATTCTTTATCTTTGGTTGTTTTTGGCCATTTTCCTAAATAATTGAAAACAAAAACTATTAAAATAGAAATTAAGCAATTAAAGATCCTTAAATTATTATTTTAAAATAAATAAATCCTAAAGAATAAATATTTATAGGTTTCTTTCATTATTTTAAAAGATGAATAAATCCTAATAGATAAATATTTTTAATTTTAGTTCTTCGGGTCTTTGTTTATAAACTTTCAAGCATAATTTTACAAAATAATGAATTATTAAAATTAAATGAATTCTTAAATCAGTCATTCAAATATATTTTTTCTTGCATCAAATTATTTTATAATTAATTTATATAATCATAACAGTTTTAATAATAATTCCAAGTTATTGAGTTATAACCATTCCCCTTTTCTTTATAATATTGTGTTTTTTGTACAATTTTCATAGCAATTCGTGGTTTTCCTTTGGCCAATATTTTTTTTACATCCATTGGTAAGACAAATTGGTATCTATACCATATTAGAAAACATATCTTAAAATTTAACTTTCCTTTTTTACCTTTTAATGTTGCATTGTCAGTTATTTTCTTACCTATTGTCTCTTATTTATTATAACCTTGGGTTTGATCGGTGTTCCACATTTCTTTATCCCGATGATTAACTATAATTATTGGTTTGAAACATCGATAAACAAATTTCATGAATGCAATGGATCTAGAAAATTATTTGCAACAAAAAACTTTTTTCTCAAAATTTTCTTCACATTCATAGCTTTTCGACAAACCATTTCTTACTCAATTTGACTATTTAAACTCAATATATGGCTCATAGAGGTTAGTACTTAGGTTAGCACTCAACAACTATTGATATTCCCTTAGATTAGTTTTGGACCATTAATTTGTGGGTTTGTTCTTTATCTCACGTGCATCATGGGAAGGAATTTTGAGGTGTTTATATTGATTTTACCATCCATAATGATTTGTATGTGAAGTTACATGTACTATGCAACATGGAGCCCATACTAACAAATTGTTTGTATGTGCAAATCTATAAGATCCAGAAAATTTAGGATCTAACATATCAAACAAAATGTTGCAAGTATGAAGCAACTAGATGTGGATATATCTGGGATTTAAGAAATCCATAGAATTTGGATCCAGATATATCCGAGACATCAATTATACATCTAGATATGAAATATCCATGAGACATCCAAATTTAGATATATTAAGGGGCATTTATATGTCATGTCATGTGAAAAACCCTTGATTCCTGAATGCCCAAATATCTGTAGATAATCAAATAAATAAAATAAAATTAGTAAAATGAAAAAGAAAATTAATAAAATAAAAATGAAATAAATAAAAAAATTTAATAAAAAAAATTAAATAATGAAAACCTGATGGGTTCTTGTATGAATGTTGATCATTGGATGAGAAATGAATGGTTATATGAATGCTAACCATAATTTAGATGTTGGATGATATCTAGATGTTTGGATATTTGGAATCTGGAACATCTAAAAAAATTAAATAAAGGATCTCTTAAATCCTCATAAATTGAAGACATAACCAAGTGATGATTGAGTGAAAACATGAGGCATTCAAACCTATTAAGCAGTTTCATTGTTATGGCACATAGATATAGGAGACATGTCATATGTCACATCATCAGAACATGACGATAATACGAAAGCTTTCATGAGAGGAAATTTCGGCCTAAAAGTGGTGTCCCAAGGAAAAATAATAAAATAATAGTTAAAATAATAAAATAAGAGTTATGAATTTTGGGGAAAAAGAAACTTTTTTTTTTTTTTTTTTTTTTTTTTTTTAATTAATTAATTAATTAATTTATTTATTTTTTAAATTTTACTTTTGGCTTATTCCTTATATGTTACTCAAATTTTCGTGTGTAGGCATCGTTGGATGTGAAATTAAATTCCACATTTAATGAGTACCCATTATGCATACTTCTGAGAAGACCCACATTGATAAAAATTGAAGATACATTAAATAACATGTTGAGTACACTTTTTTAATGTATCTTCAATTTTTATCAATGTGAGTCTTCTCAAAAGTATGCATAATGGATACTTGTTGGATGTGGATTTTAATTACGCATCCAACGAGTGTCTACACTTGAAATTTGAGTAAACCTATAAGGAGATGAGCCAAAAATAAAATTAAAACAAGCAGTTTTTTTTCTTTTCCTTCCAAAATATTTACATGTACCTATTTTTAAATTTAAAGGAGTTTGATTGGTTTACATATTATGACATGGAAATTACAAGAAAATTTCATGGGCACTTTTAGGCTGAAATTTCCTCTAATGCGGGGGCCATAAATTTTGGTCTTAAACTCAAAATAAAAAACAAATATATTGTGAGACATATATTGACAAGTAGAATATGACGAGGGAATTAAAACTAAGAAATTATGAGTCTCATAGAAGCAAAATTTTATCACCTACTTAGTGCATTGTACACCATTTTATGGCCTATCACAAATCAATGTAGTCAAAGTCAAAACAAAAAGAAGATAAAACCTTGATATTCAATCCAACACCAAAACAAACAAAACTAGAGAAAATTAAGATTGATATTAATGATCATATCAAAAGAATGAACTAAAATAAATATTGATAGGCGTAAAATAATAACTTAAGGAAAAGTAAATTTAAACTTAAATAAATGTCATTCAAAATAAAAAAATGAAATGTGAAATCAAACATTGAATTTTTGTGACAAAATTATGAAATGAACCTTTCCAAAGTTCAAATCCTGAAAACCAAATGTATTCAAAGAATAGATAGTAAACTCACAAGATTATGCATTAATATTTAAAACGTTGTCCGTTTTATTTTACTTATCTAAGCAAAATAAAGGGGTAATTATTGTGATTATAGCAATGGGAAACATACTAAAATAACCAATTATCTTTCACAACAAAATTATGGCATTTACTACGAATCTAAATATTAAGAGTAATTCTATTATTAGAAGGAAACTTCCAACAATTGTGTACCACAATGATGTCATCCAAATTTTAAGTACTTATAATATAACATACCATTTTCAAAGAGCTAATTAGTGAGGTAATTTTCCTAAACTAGCCACACATTGTTGATTAGCTTTGGTTTGACCATGAGATTTTTTTATAACAAATAGATGTTTATACAAGTGTGTTCCCCATCTCTATTTTCCTCACATTTATTTATTGCTAATGATTGTCCATATGCCTGACAAAGTTACCTTAGTACCATACAAGCATGGTCATACTGCTAATGTGCATTCATAGCTCTGATTTGTTTACTTGTACCTCCCACACTATTTACAATGATTTCAAATTTTCATTTCATTATATTACTAACCGTTTTTTTATTTATGTTTTAGTATTTTATATGCATTTGGGTGCATATGAAACAAGATGATACTAGAGTTGCTTTTATTTGTTGAGAAGATGTCATGCATTTAAGTTTAACCCAAATATCTCATAAATAACCAAATAGTAGAATAAAAATTATTAATGTGAGATAAATGGATCTCAAATAATATTATAGATTGTCTCTTTACTCTCAAGATACTATTGTATTTCTTAATACACATGCATTTCACCCCAAATATTAGTTAATGTTCAATAACTTAGAACTTTACGATATTTTTGGATATAGCAGTCAGTGTTTTCCATAACTTATAATAATTTTAGTATGTGGCCATAGTTGGATCAACAAGTTGTACTAAAAAAAGGAAAAGGCTTGAAAGGATACCAACAATCAAAATAAAATACAGAGATAATATCCAAAAAGAATTAAACAAATATTGAAGAGAATAAAACTAAACCCAAAGCATGAAAAAGATAATAAAATAAAACGAATAAAACTAAACCCAAAACATGAAAAAAATAATAAAATAAAAATAAACTAAACAAATACCTAAAGGACAAATGTTAATTATACATTCAACGTAAAAATAAATTAGACTAAAAACTAGAGAATGAATGAAACGACTAAAAACTAACACCAAAAATCCAAATAATCATAAAAACCAATAGAGAATGAATGAACCTTTCAAAAACATTTACGATAAATACTCTCATGAAAAAGTACGTAATTTACACTCACATTCATGAATAAGATCCTTGTAAAAGAATTTTTTGAAAATGCAAAACCTTTAATCTAATAAATTAAAATTGCTATTTATCACCAAAATAATTGCTATTTATCACCAAAATATCTATTCCTCTTGTCTTTGAATTATACCAAATACTTGCATAATTTACAAAATATGAAATTATATAATGCTTAAATGAAATTATTAATCATTCCCATCAAACAAAAATTTTCAACTCAAATAATATATATCTATATATATATAAATATATATAATAAAGTAAATAATAAATTCAAGTTATTTAAGTTTGACCATTGCGTTTTTTTTTGTAATATATAGTCAATTTTTTCTTAGAACTTTAATGGTCTTTTTTTAGCCAAATTTTCCTGAGCATGTTTACTATCCATTTGGGAAAAAAAAATCCAATGGTTTTTCAGAATCCTATTGAATTTTTGCAGCTATGGACGGTATTGATCATTTGAACTATCCCTCAAAATTAAAAGAATGAAAATTATAATAATGAATTCAAGTTGGCTCTAAAAGAGGGAAATAAAACTTTTTGAATTCAATTTTTTTGTCTCCAAAAGTACAAGTTGGCTTGCCCAAACACCCACCTATTCGAGCTCATTAGTTCACTATATAAAGGAAACTCATTCTCCTCCTCTTGGCACTAATTCAGATCAACCATTCAAATGTATATTCTTTTGTTCATTCACACAAAGGAGAAAGAGAGACAATACACCAAAGTTTGACCTATTATCTGATCTCTTTAACTTTTATTGATTTTGCAGGTGTGAGAAACAAACCAAATTTCTAACAACAGAGTGAGTTTGTGTGCAGAAGGTTGAAGTTGTAGGAAATAGGTCGAATTTCCAAGCAACAAAAGGCCAAAATTCAGCGTGTTCAGAGTCTAACCACAATTGACTGGGGCTATTTGCTGGTAGTTTGACTAGGTTTTGCCTAGGTTTTGTTGATGGTTAGCTTGAATTTATTTAATTGGAAAAATAATATTGTATCTCTTGTTGAATTGGGTAATTTCTCTAAGAAAAGGTTGTTGGGGTTTTCCCTAGTAAGGGTTTTCCCCATGGTAAAATTTGTGTATTGTGTTTAGTTGTCTCTTCATGATCGTATTGACATTATTGTTTTTTAAAGTTGAATATTTTATATTTATAATTGTTTAATGATGTATGCGACACAAGATGTAAAAATGAAGAAATCATTGGAAGTAATTATCGGATTAGGAAGTTATGAAAAAAATAAACATGGTATCAGAGCATCCCTAAAGAAGCCAACTTGTTTCAAGTTATATTATGGGGCTTGTTCTACCACTAGCCATATAATCCCTAGTCCAAGAATCATGAAGAATACTCTAAAAGGAAACCAAGATCTACCTTCCTTTTTAAAAGATCCACATTATATTTAGCCCTAGAAAGAAGACAAGTCAATGATGAGGATATTGTCTACTAAATAAAAGAAGGAGAATATTCTATCTACTATTAAACTCAAAAGTTTGTTGTGACTATGAGAAAGGAATGAAGCCCTAGATCACGGAAAGAAGAAAGGACAAACAATTAGGTTTGTTTCTAGTTATACACATGTTTGACTTCAAACCTATAATAGTAACATAAATGAGGTAAATATAGAACTTGTGAAGGTCGCAAAAGTGATCATTGATTAGGGCACATATAGATCAATTCCTTAAGGTAGTTCAAGGATTTGTAATAAGGTAAACTGAGGACCGAATGTTTTGATTATTCAAACAATTCAATTGGATGACCTCTTGACTTGAGAGGATCAAAATGTTTTCAAGTATTTGCAATCTCTTGATGTTGATGATTTTAAATATCTCAAGTTAGGATATTCCATTACATTTATTTTTTAAGAGACAAAGCTAGTTAAAATTCTGTGATGATGGAAGCTAAAAAATAATAGATACTACACTAAAGTGGAAATATGGAATGGATGTGACTAATGGGATCTGTCGAGAGAAGGAATGAAACCAGAAATATTATTAAGAATAAAATTTCTTCACTTGGTTTAGAGAAAGATAGAAGGATAATCCACCTAGAATACATGATGAGGTTGATGGTCTCTACTAGCAAAGCTATCATGAAGCTTTGCAAAATTTGTTCTCCAAGAGGTTCTTTTTGTTTGTCTTAGCATTTGACTAGGCAAAAATGCCATAGCACTCTTTCAATTAGAAATGAAATTGATGGCCTTGAAGGTGGATCTCGATCATTTCCAAGTTGTTAAGATTTGCAAGATTTATTGTCATGTGTGATGCATAGAGAAGGTGATTTGTTTAGTCATCTTGCTATAACAAGCTATCAAGTTTCACATATTAGACCCCACTTGCTAAGTATGATTTTTGGGTGACAAAATTAATTGAAAATATTTGAGATGAATGAAAATAAGGATTATTAGTAAAATACCAATGCAAGAATTTAACATATGGGTGAGGATCAACCCAACCTTTGAAACTGCCGAGAACAAAGCTTGGACCTACATCATTATTAACATAGGGATGAGCTCGGACTGTGGTGGATTAGTCTCAAGGAATTATGGTTCAATAATTATTTGAAATGGTACATAACTAATTGATTCACCAAGGAAATTTATTTAGGTCCATAAGGAGTTGAGGAGAAAGGCTTCTTCATATCAAGGCATTCTTAGACATGATACTAGTCAACAAAGGGAGACCTGATAAGTATGTATTAAATAAGGGTTTTTCATGTTGTATCAAAGTACTATTGTACCATGGAAAATGTTTCAAGGTCACTACTTCTCAACCAATGAAGATACATCCAATGAACAATAGCATGCAAGCCATATTTCAAGAGGTAATGACACCATGGGAAATTGTTGGGTTGTGTTATATTCTTTCCACGAGTAGCCAACGTAGTTAACCGGGGGGTTAGGGGGGGGCAGGTGGTGCCCCCCCCTTCGTTGCACTGATTGCGTAGCGGGGGGTCACGGGGGG
>APFE030853836.1:25579-45407 GCA_000404065.3 Pinus taeda | reverse complement strand
AATTCTAATCACAGGAAAAATAAAAATGCGAGAGCATAACACATAAAACACATATACACAGAGATTTCCCACTGGATCCCAAAACCGGGACTACCAGCTTGATTTTTCATTATGTTCCTTTCAATGTTACAATACATATTTATACATGTCGAAGCATCCAATACCATGGACCGAAAAAACCATCACGTCTAATACCATGGACCAAAAAACCATCGATCCAATACCATGTACCGAAAACCATCGCGTCCAAAAAACATGTGCGAAAATCATGCACAAAACCATAGGTGGGTCTGCCCAACCTAACATAGGGTCCAAAACCAAAATTTTCCAAGGCGCTGCCCTGGACCCCATAAAGTGGGGTTACGGGTACCCCTCAAACCCCTTGTTAACTATGTGGAAAGAATATAACACAACCCAACATCCTCTGTTCGTCAAATTCAGAGTCTTCAAGGGAAAGCCAATTTATTAAGGAGATTTATAGCTAATTATGCCAAGATTACTAAAGGATTTATGATATTTCTTAAAAAAGGGGTCCTCTTTCTATGGGATGATTTTGCGCAATGCTCATTTGATGCTTTGAAAAAATAATTAACCTCTGCTCCTTTGTTGAGTCCACCTAATTATAACAGAGACTTCCTTTTATTTCTCGCTACAGTAGAATCAATTATTGGTATGGTTCTGGTTCAGGAGGATGATGCTTTCTATGAGCACGTAATCTATTATCTAAGCCAAGGCTTAGTGGGCCTTGAACTGCATCATTCTCCCATTGAGAAATTAGCTTTGGTAATTGTCAATGTTGTCCAGTGACTTAGACATTATATTTTTCCTCAAAAAAATTTCATCTTAGCAGCCATTAATCCATTTCAATTTGTTCTCAGTAGGTGAGTTATTGGGGGAAAATACAATTGACGGATTGTAATTTTACAAGAATTCGATCTCGAATTCATGTCGGCTAAATCTAAGAAACCGTTAGTATTTCTAGAATTGATCTCAGAGTTTCCTTGTGAGGAAGAAATAGTTTATGAGGAATCTTTTCCTGATGAACATATTTTTCTTATTTCCTCACAAGGTCCTTGGTATGGAGATATTATTATATATCTCCAGAGTTTGAAGTTTCCACTCACTTTTTCAAAGGATGAACATAGAAAATTACATCACCTTGCTAAAAGCTATATTATTATAGGTGACACTTTATACCATTGTAGGGTTGATTCAATCCTTAGACATTGTTTAACCTTAGAGGAAGATGAGTCTGTGCTTAATGATTGCCATAGTGGAGATTATGGTGGTCATCTATCTGGGCTTGCAACAACCCAATTTTTTTTGCGTGCAGGCTAATTTTTTCCTTCAATCTTCAAGGATTGTATTGAAGTGGTCAAGAGATGCCACCATTGTCAATTTTATACTCGGAAAATGCGCGCGCATCCAAATCCGCTTTTCCCTGTGATCACTGTCGGTCTTTTCACGAAGTGGGGCATTCATTTTACTACTTGCAATCCACCTTTGGCAGGAAATCACAAGTATATCATCGTAGCTGTAGACTAATTTACTAAGTGGGCCGAGGCTATGCCTACTTTCAAGAATGATGGTGAAACAACAACCTTGTTTCTCTTCAATCAAGTTATTTCCCAATTTTGTATTCCTAAAGAGATTGTCACTGACCATGGCAATCACTTCCAAAATCATGTGATGTATGAATTGGATCTTAAGTTGGGTTTCTAGTAGGAGAATTCATCTCCGTATCATCCTCAGGCTAATGAGCAGGTTGAAGCCATGAATAAATCCCTAAAAATCATCCTGCAAAGGATGATTAACAAAACTCGATCCAATTGGCACATTATGTGTTGGGTTGTGTTATATTCTTTCTATGACTAACCTACGTAGTGAATCGGGGGGTTAGAGGGGGGGTGGGTAGCCCCCCTCTATGGGGTCCAGGGCAGCGCCCCGCGAATTTTTTTTTTTAGACCCTATATCAGGTTGGGTGGACCTACCTATGGTTTTTAGTCCATGGTTTTGGACGCGATGGTTTTCGGTCCATGGTATTGGATGCTTTGGCATGTATAAATATGTATTATAACATTGAAAGGAACATAATGAAAAATTAGGCTAGTAGTCACAATTTTTGGATCCAGGGGAAAATCTCTGTGTATATGTGTTTTATGTGTTATGCTCTCGCATTGTCTATTTTATATGTTTTAGAATTCGTACGCAGGGAATTTTTGAACGGGTTTAAAACCTACATTTGGTATTAGCACTGTTTTTGGCTTCAAGGGGATGCCTTTGCTGCTGAGGGGTTTCACTCGGGCTTGTGCTAGACCCTGTTCAGTGGGAGATCTGTGAGATTGATTTTGCTGGTGAAAGAAGATGGCAAGTAGTGGAAAGATAAAGATTGAGAAATTTAATGGTCATAGTTTTGAGTTGTGGAAATTCAAGATGGAGGATCTGTTGGTGGATAAAGATCAGTGGATCGCGGTAGATCCAGGCACTAAACCAATGAGGGTGACCAATGGAGAATGGAAGAAGTTGGATCGGAAGGCAAAGAGAACAATATGATTGTGTGTCTCAGGTTCAGTATTTTTGAATGTAACAGGGAAAGATATTGCGAAGGCTTTGTGGGACAAGTTAGGGACTTTGTACCAATCTAAGTCTCTGGTGAATAAAATGTTCCTGCGAAAAAAGCTGTATAACCTGAGGATGAAAGATGGAGACTCGGTGACAGAGCATATGAATGCGTTTAATATTATGGTAAGTCAGTTATCATCTGTTGATATCAAAATTTCAGATGAAGATAAGTGCATTAGTTTGTTGTGTTCTCTACTAGATTTGTGACATAGTCTAGTTATTGCAATAGGTAGCAATGCAACTTCCTTGCAGTTTGATGAAATAGTCTCATCCTTGCTGACAGATGAGATGAGATGGAAAAATATGGAGAGCTAGAGTGGTGATGCCTTGTCTATACGAGGACAGTCTCAGGACAGAAACAAAAATAAGCCATAGAGTGGGAGATCTAAATATAGAGGGAGATCTAAATCTCCGGGAAAACCTGTAAAGGTGGTGTGCTAGAAATGCAGAAAGGAAGGGCACTACAAAAGGGACTATAAATATAAAGCTCCTGACAAAGGAAAGGGATCTGATGATGCTACTTTTGTAGAGGTGAAAGCCACCTCAGATGAAGGTGGGGATGTGTACTTGGGTTCTTCAAGTACACATGTAGATCATGAGGCATGGTTGATTGACTCAGGTAGATCCTTTCACTTGACTCCCCATAGAGAGTTGTTGTGCGAGTATGAGAAATACGATGGTGGTGATGTCTTCTTAGGGGATGATAGGAAGGCTAGAATTGTTGGTCACAGAAAAGTAAACTTGAAGTTGCAAGGTGGAAGGGTTAGAACACTTTTGGGTGTTCTACATATTCCTACATTAGCCAAAATTCTGATTTCTGTAAGCAAGTTGGATGATGCAGGTGTAAAAACAATGTTCGAGAAGGATACCTACAAGATGGTCCGGGGAGCACTGGTATTGATGTGGGGAGTTCAGATTGGAACTTTGTACAAGCTATAAGGTAGCACTGTTGTTGATGGATGCAACAGTTCAGTGGTTCCTGAAAGTGGAGCAGAAAATCTAGTGGTCTCTGGAGAAAAGACCATGCTGTGGCATCAAAGGCTTGGACATATTGGAGAGAAGGTCCTTCGAATACTTCATGGTAAAGGTATGAGTAATAGCTCTCTGGATTTTGATTTCTGTGAAAATTGTGTATATGGGAAGCAGAATTGGGTGAGTTTCCCCTCTAGTGGTAAGAGGATGAAACAGATATTAGAGCTTGTGCACAGTGATGTGTTTGGACCTGTAAAGGTTCTATCACTGGGTAAGTCTGTGTACTATGTATCATTTATAGATGAATTCTCAAGGAATACATGGATATATTTACTTAAGAAGAAATCTGAAGTCTTTGACAGGTTTAAAGAATTTAAGTCTCTGGTGGAAAATCAGACAAAGAAGAAGATAAAGGTGTCGAGGACAGATAATGATGGAGAATTTTGCAGCAAGGAATTTGAAGAATTCTGTAAGAAGTGTGGTATAGCACGACAGAAGACTACTCCAAATACACCTCAACAAAATGGAGTCGCAGAAAGAATGAACAAGACATTGATGGAAAGGGCAAGAAGCATGCTTAGTGGTGCCGGGTTAGGACAGGAATTCTGGACAGAGGTAGTGGATACTGCATGTTACTTGGTCAACAGGTCACCTTCATCGACATTGGAGGATAAGACTCCACAAGAAGTATGGACTGGTAAGAAACCCTCTCTTTCACATCTGAGGGTATTTGGATGTGATGCATATGTACATGTTCCAAAGGAGAAACGAACCAAGTTGGATAGTTAATCTGAAAAGTGCATCTTTATTGGGTATAAGGATGGTTTAAAGGGTTATAAGCTTTGGAACCCAGTAACAAGGAAGGTTGTGTACAACCGAGATGTGGTGTTCAGAGAGGTGAAAGATGTTATGAAACATGAAGTCCAACCAAAGGAACGTGAGAAGATAGAGTTTGAGCTTAAGGAGGAAGAATCAAAATCTACAACAGAGGA
Organism: Pinus taeda; assembly: GCA_000404065.3. Lineage (NCBI taxonomy): Eukaryota > Viridiplantae > Streptophyta > Pinopsida > Pinales > Pinaceae > Pinus > Pinus taeda. The sequence continues at coordinate 40,821 of APFE030853836.1, read as the reverse complement.
GGAATTGGAAGATGAAGAGCCACAAACTCCGGGTGTGAGAAGATTAGTTCTAGAAAGAAGGCAACCGAAAAGGTATAGTCCATTTGCTTTCTGTTCAATTTTTTCTTTATTTGTTACTGATGATGATCCCAGAATTGTGAAGGAAGCAATAGATTAAAAGGATGGCCCATGGTTGATGAAATGGCATCTTTGCACAAAAATGAGGCTTGGGATCTAGTGGAGTTGCCGGCTAGAAGGAAACCCATTGGCAGCAAATGGGTGTTCAAGAAGAAGACAAATGCAGAAGGAACGCTGGAGAAATACAAATCCCGGTTGGTAGCAAAAGGTTATTCCTAGGTGCTAGGAATTTATTTTGGTGATATTTTTTCTCCTGTTGCCAAGGTAGCTTCTATTAGATTACTTTTATCTGTTGTTGCTGCTTTTGATTTTGAGGTAGAACAGATGGATGTGAAGACATCAATTCTTCATGGGGATCTGGAAGAGGAGATCTACATGAAGCAACCTGAAGGTTTTGCGGTGAAGGGTAAGAAGGAAATGGTATGCAAGTTAAAAAAATCTTTGTATGGGTTAAAACGTCACCAAGGATGTGGTATCAGAAATTTGATACATTTATACGGGGACTTGGCTTCACCAAAAAAAAAGCAGACCACTGTGTGTATTTTAAATTAATTGGTGACCATGTTATTTATCTGGTCTTGTATGCGGATGACATGTTGCTGGTTGGAAATGACAAAGAAATTATCTAGGATTTGAAGACCCAATTGTCCTCCAAATTCGACATGAAAGATCTTAGTGCTGCAAACTATATTTTGAGCATGGAAACTAAAAGAGACCGGGAAAAGAGGAAGCTCTGGTTAAACCAGAGGAAGTATATTGAGAGAATACTGCAGAGGTTTAATATGCAGGGTAGTAAATTGGTGAAGGTTCTTATTCCTGTAGGTGTGAAGTTATATGTTGAACAGTGTCCCAAGACACAAGAAGAGAAAGAGGACATGTCCCATGTTCCATATGCAAGTGCAGTCAGTAGCCTGATGTATGCAATGGTCTGTACTAGACCAGACATTGCACATGTAGTGGGAGTATTGAGCAGGTTTATGTCAAAAACAGTGAAGGAGCACTAGACAACAGTGAAGTGAGTTTTCAGGTATTTGTGTGGCACTAGTGATTATGGTTTGTGCTACCAAGGAAGACCAGGATTGGATAGAGTGTTGGATATTTGTGGCTTTGTTGATGCAGACTAGGATGGATATCTAGATCAGAGAAGATCTACAAGTGGGTATGTGTTTAAACTATTTGGAGGTGCATTTAGTTGGATGAGTGAGAAACAATCTGTAGTGACACTATCAACTACAAAGGCAGAATACATGACAGTCAGTCATGCAAGCAAGGAAGTAGTTTAGTTGTAGATATTGTGTTCAAGTATGGGGTTAGTACAGGGAGCTATAAGGATAGACTGTGACAGCCAAAGTGCAATTTTCTTGGCGAAGAACCCTGCATATCATTTAAAGACAAAGCAAATTGATGTTCAATATCACTTTGTGAGGGATATGATAGAAGGCAAAAAGGTGTTGTTGGTAAAGGTGGACACTTTGAAGAATACTGCAGATGCATTGACAAAATCTGTGAGCTCTGAGAAGTTCTCTTGGTGTAGAGAAACAATGGGCATTGCAAGGCTAGATAAATGACTAAGCTCTCTTGTGGCCCCTTGTGGAAAGAAAACAACAAGTGGAGGATTTGGGTTGTGTTATATTCTTTCCACGACTAGCCCACGTATTTAACCAAGAGGTAGAGGGGTGGGGGGCAGAAGCCCCTCGTTGTGCTGATTGCGGGGGGGGGGTCAAAAGGGGTTTGAGGGGTGCAGGTAGCCCCCCTCTATGGGGTCTGATGCAACGCCCCATAATTTTTTTTTTTTGGACCCTATATTAGGTTGGGCGGACCTACCTATGGTTTTGTGCATGATTTTTGCACATGGTTTTGGATGCTATGGTTTTCGGTCCATGGTTTTTGATGCAATGGTTTCTTGGTCGATGGTATTGGATGCTTCAGCATGTATAAATATGTATTGTAACATTGAAAGGAATATAGTGAAAAATCAAGTTGGTAGTCTCAGTTTTGGGATCCAGGGGAAAATTTCTGTGTATATGAGTTTTATGTGTTATGCTTTCGCATTGTTTATTTTCTGTGTTTTAGAATTCGTATGCAGATAATTTCTGTACAACATTAAAACATACAATTAGTGTCAGAGCTACTTTTGGCTTCAAGGGGACGCCTTTGTTGCTGAGGGGTTTCGCTCGGGCCTATGGTAGACCCTATTCAGTGGGAGATTTGCGAGATCAATTCTGGTGGTGAAAGAAGATGGCGAGCAGTGGAAAGATAGAGATCGAGAAATTTAATGGTCAGAGTTTTGAGTTGTGGAAAATCAAGATGGAGGATTTGTTGGTGGATAAAGATCATTGGATTGTGGTAGATCCAGGTACTAAACCAACAGGCGTGTTCGATGAAGAATGGAAGAAGTTGGATGGGAAGGCAAAGAGCACAATATGATTGTGTGTCTCAGATTCAATATTGCTGAATGTATTAGGGAAAGCTACACCGAAGGCTTTGTGGGACAAGTTAGGGGATTTGTACCAATCTAAGTCTCTGGTGAATAAACTATTCCCGCGGAAAAAATTTATATAACCTGAGGATGAAAGATGGAGACTCGGTGACAGAGCCTATGAACGCATTTAATATTGTGGTAAGTCAGTTATTATCTGTTGATCGTAGTTTTTAGATTTAATGTACTTGAAAATTATATGTAACAGGAAAGTTTTAATATTATAGTTCAAAGCTCGGTGTTTCCATAGATGGGGCCTAACCTAAGACAATATAAGCTTGCTAATGGGAGATAGACTAAGTACCAAGATCACTTTGGAAACTTGAAGTGTGTTAGAATGATGTTTTGTACATACCTAAGTAGGGATATTTCCTTTGGGCACATTATATTGCAATATGATGTTGTTGCATAGTTCTAAGCCTCTAATTCCATATACCTTGCACTATTGTGGAAATATCTTGTATGACTGGGTAAGGGCTCTTGTCAAGTATGTAGAAGATTCCTTGCATATTCTCCTAATATTGCACTATTGAGGTTATGATTGTATTGGCTAAGTTAAATTGTTGGTGTTAGGGTGCCATTTCTTGGCCCTTGATGTTACAAATTGAATCAAAGGAGAAAGGGTTCTTCACCTATAGCACAATAGATTCCAATTAGCACATGACAAAGTTCGTAATTCCTAGAGTTTGAATGCTTAGATGAGAAATCCCTAAGGTTTGTGGATAGGAAAGCAACAGGTTGATGATGAGGAAAAGGATGATGAGTTTACAAATAGATGCAAGAAGGAAAGGGTCAATAGGGAATTTCAAATCCCTCCAATCCTTGAAATAAAAAGATAAGTACTTTATATATTTCTTCCTTTATTATTATTGTTCTACTATTAGTTAGCCTCTTGTCTTCGTCTCTTTCGTTGGGTTATAATAATTTCTTACATGATATCGTAATGAGGGTTTCAAGTACATCGTGAAGGATTCCAAGGCTCTAATAGAAGATGGAAGCCTTAGGAAGAATAAATTAGAGTTTGTGGCAAGAGGACGCTCCCGGGATTGAGCTAGAGTGATTTGTGTTCAAGAGAGAGAAATTGTATTGACATCTGACATTGTGCTTGATGACTGGAAGACCTCCTAGTTCAAAGGAAGTAGGAAGGCTAGAAAGTTTGAAGGATGTCATTATGCTGACATCTATAGAAAGGTGGTAGTAATGGAAACATAAAGAAGTACAAAACATGGATTCTCCCACGAAGAGGGAGAGGACTATGAAGAATTGTTTTCTCTAGTTTTCAGGTACACTCCTATTAGAATTATTATTTCTATTGCTTCTATTATGATCTTGAAATTACATTAGAGGGATATGGAGACCATTTTGGTTAATGGAATAATTGAGGAAGAACAAGTGTACATAGAGTTGCCTTAGGGCTTTGAGTTACATGAGAGGAAATATCATGGTTCGAGATTGAAGAAAGCTTTGTATGGACCTCAAGCATGTTGTTATTGGATGAATGAATATTTGATGAGTCTTGGTTGATCTTGTTATTGTATGAATTTGTTAGTTTGACTTTATTTGACTAGAAAAATTAGATTGTATCCCTTGTTGAATAGGATAATTATCTGAGAAAAGGTTTCTTCTTTTTTCTCTAGTTAAGGTTTTTCCCAAGGTTAAATTTGTGTCTTGTGTTTGGTTGTCTCTTCATGATCCTACTATCATTATTGTTTATTATTGTTGAATACTTTTTTTTTTATTTTTTTTTTTTATTTTTTTTTTTATTTTTTTATTTATTTTTTTTTATCTATAATTTCTTAATGATGTATGTGACACAAGATGCATTAATGGAGAAATCATCGGAAGTAATTATCAAATTGGGAAATCATGAAAAAAAATCAACAATTCCTAGCTTTTCAACATGCCATTTTGTGCTCAATTTGGTAATATACAACTTAAAATATGGCTCATGGAAGTTATCACTTAGCAACTATTGATTTAACCTTTAGATCAATTTTGGACCATGAATTTGAGGGATTATTCTTCATCTCACATGCATTGTGGGAAGGAATTATGGGGTGTTTATATTGTTTTTCCATCCATAACATATGGTATGTGAATATATAGGAAGTAATAATGGAACATGGAGCCCATACTAATATTTTTTCTATATGTGTGAATATGAGTGATCCATAAAAATTGGGATCCAATATGTCTAGAAAAAATAGAAAAGTTGCAAGTGTGAAACATCCAGACTTCGATATATACAATATCCCAAAAATTCATAGCTTCTAGATACAAATATATCTAAGATTCAAGACATACATGAGACATCTATATCTGCATATATTTGAGATCTAGGACATCCATGAGACATCTGAATCTAGATATATCTAGGATCTGAGACATCCATGAGACTTTCAGATATGGATATATCCAGGACATTTAAATGTCATGTAAGTGAAAAAGGTACATATGGATGGATACCTCTAGAAAATAAAATAAATAAATAAAAATAAAAAAACCAATATAAAATAATAAAATACAAATGAAATAAATAAAAATTACAATAAATAAACAGATAAAATAAATTAAATAATGAAAAATTGATAGGTGCTTGTATGAACACTGAGCATTGAATGAGAAATGAAATTCATTATTAATCGTAGAATTTTTAAAATGAAGAGGTGTGCATCTAGAATTCAAATGTTGAATGATATGAAAATGTTTCGATATTCAAAAATGTGGAATCTAGAAGAAATAAAAAAATTGCATAAATGGATCACTTGGTTCTTGATGATTTAAAAATAGAACCAAGGAGTGAGTCAATGAAAACATGATGTCCATGTTGACTAAGAATATGGATCTAGGAAACATGTCATATGACACGTCACCAAAACATGACACTAATACACAAACTTCCAAGGGCCATAACTTTGTGTCACAAACTTGAAATAAGAAAAAAATTATATCATCAAAAATAATTTGATGACTGGAATTTGATAGTGCCCTCAAAATTATAAAATGATGAAACTAAGAGAAACAAAATTTAATAACTTAGAGTATTAAAAGTAACTTGTACATGATTCTATAACCTATTACAAATGAATGCAATTATAGTTAAAACAAAAGGAAGATAAAATCTGTAACGTCACTCGACCCCTCAAGTCCTGTTAGAGGAATGGGATAATCATTTTTTTTGTTCTTGTTTAGTCGACGAGTCGATCACTTCACATTTGGACACACACACACACACACACACACACACACACACACACACACACACACACACACACACACACACACACACATCACTAGACCCACTAAGACTCATCGACCTTCATTTTCCACATCAATCATATGCCTTCACCATATCATCTTTGTACCTCCCAGGAGGGTCCCACTAGGCACATCACCCTCGTTTCCCTATCCCGACATTTCCCAAAATACACGCTTGGTTACTTCCGAGCTCTCTATACCAGGGTTACATAAATAGTGGGACCCTCTAATGCCTCCTCACTAGCCCAAAGTCTACCCACCAGTTGTCATTGCTACCGGCTCACATCATTTCGATTACATTATCCCAACACCTTCCCTTATGTAGCCACTTTATTTATCTAGGGTCGATGTTATCTTGACCCCTTCCCTTACGATGCCACTTTATTTCCTGAAACCTTCCCTTATGATGCCACTTTATTTCACTAGGGTCGATGTTATCTTGGCACCTTCTCTTACGACACCACTTTATTTCTCAAGGGTCGCAACATAGGGTTGACCTGGTTATGGTCCTCCTCCCACAATTGAAATCATCGTTAGGCTTGCATGTATGTCTAGCGAAACTGGCCTATGTCATCTTGTTGTGTCCCTCTCAATGCATTCTAGTGAGTGCCCTTTGATAAATGTTGGGGCTCTACTACCGAGCTTGCGTATATGGTGGGGTCATATGGCTTCCTCTAAGATTGGTCCACCATCCCACTCTTACTACCACATATGTCACCTCATGTCATCCCGCTTTCTCCAACCCAGAGCCTCTCTTGCGGCATCGCTTTACTCCTTTCAGAGATCATGGGGTCGGGCAAAGCTAGCAGGTGGGATCCATTTTCCACTGTTTGAGCGCATGTTCTGCTAGCATGGTATGAATACATCATCCTGCTAGTCTTTTCCCAACACTTACTATTAACTCCCCACTTTAATATTCTGAGGTCAAATCTTTGGTGTGATGCCAAGTGATGTCATCCCTCCTTTTTGTTCCCGACACATCCTAATGCACCTTCCTTTCATTTTTTTGGGCTAGAATTTTGGCTTACATGGACTATGGGACGTCCCTTAAACCAATGGAAACATCGTCGGGCACACATCATCTTCCTGCATCATCTCGGTGCTCAATCCCGACTCTTCCTTCCTTGCACCTTTAGAAATATTCCAGGGTAAAACCTCTGGGTTCCACCTTCGGGCCACGTCAGTATCCTCATGACCATTCATGTTAGAGGGGAATCATGGTGCACCAAGGGAAAGCCTCAACGACTAGGGTTTTGATTAGTGGTGAGGATATGGTTTGTCTAGGTTTTTTTATAAGATTACAACTTACCCTCCTACACTGCTTAGATATTTTCCTTCAATCTTTACCACGACTTAAACAAGGCATATTAGCCCTACCTTAGGAGATGTATCAGATGGATATCTCTGTAATCACCCCAAAAACATGTTTCACTTATGTATTGATTTTTTTAAGTCAGTCATCTCGATCGTGGCTCTATCTCAGAGGTTCGATAGACCTCCAGATCAAAAATAGGGCTTCATGCCCACATCGATGGTTCATTAAGGCATCCCGTGGTGCTAACCCTCCTGAGCTTGGGTGAAAGAATATCCAATGAGTTCTTGGCCCATATGCATTCCCTATTCTCAAACAGGGAATTTCAGGCATGCTAGTGCAGGCACTCCTATGACCCTTACCTACCATGGGCTTGGTGTTGAATCCTAAAAGATATCCACCTCACTTGTCACACACTGAAAGTGCCAAAATCCATATCAAGCCTATAAGAAGCTCCATGGCACTGTACAAAGTTTCCAGGGCCGAACTAGCTATGCCCTGATGCTAGTAGGAGATATCTAGGGTTTTGATAATGCATGGATGGTGAAGCTTGCCTACTTTGATTTCAACTATCTCTTCACTTAAGGGAAATATCCCTTCCAGCATTAGCATAGTTCCTTCTGCACAAGTTCCAAGGCTTATTCCCAACAAATGATTTTCCATGAATATTTATAGACCCTGGCAAGCAGGAAGTCTCTTATGTAATTGTTTCATAGTAATAAAAATAGTATACGAGCCCACTGTTTTTAAGTTTCATTCCAAGTCCTTATGGTTCCTGCTATGACTAGTGGCATGAATTGATGTCTTTAGGCTATTCGTTTAATTTTTGTTTTTCAACAGAGTTAAGAATTTCATTCAGAAGAGAGTTCAATTTAGTAATATAACATAGCCCTTGTTACAATGCAGTTCATTACATAGTTTATGCATCAGATGTTCTGTGATCGACACGAGAAAGGAATTCACGCAACATTTTATTTCCAGTTCATAAGCTTACACTTAGTTTATTTATCAGTGTCATTCGTTAAAAGAAACAAGTAGCCACATGCTCAAACATTACAATAGAAAAATAGTCCCAAAATCCCAAACTATTAGAATGAGAAAGAATCATGATTCATCAATAGATAAACAAGCATAAGTAGATACTCATGTTTGAATTTGCATGGAAATTGAGTCCGGGACAAGGACTATCCACCCAACCATATACAATTGTAGCCACACTTACTTCCTGATCCAGATTCCAGAGTTTGAGGGAACGCTTGCTTAAGGAAATCGATCACTTACTTCCAACTGAAATAGGGACTCCAAAGGACCTCCTTCCTTAATCCCAACACCCAACTTCTTCTTTCTTTGTCAATACAAGGTGTCCAGAGGTAATCTACCTCACCCCAAAGTGTACACACAATTATTCATCCCCTGTTAGGGAGCCCATAATCCACTGTAATAACAATGCAGTAACCAAAGGTCTTCAATCATGTCTTGATTTGATTTTTCTCTAGGATTGGCCTCCTCCCAAGATGTTACAGGGCTCTAGAGTTTGCTATCTTGACCCACAACCTCCAAGGGACCCAAGCTATTATAGGGCTCTAGATATTTCATCCCAATTCACATCCTCTAGGAACCCAAGTTGTTACAGGGCTCTAGAGACCTTGTCTCAACCCATAGCCTCTAGGGACCCATGATGTCATATGGCTCCAGGATCCTATCTCAACCCACATCCTCTAGGGAACCCAAGATATTACAAGGCTCTAGAGACTAGAAACACAACCCACATCCACCAGGGAACCAAAGAACCAATCCCCTTCTCTTCTCTTCTCTTCTTCTCTGTGCTTCCTACTGATTTCTCTCTTTGGATCCTCGAATGGATAACTTCTCTGTCCTCCTCTAGCATGAATTCAAATCATTCTTGCTGCTTTCTTTTCCATTGTTTTTGGTGGGATCCTCCCTTCTTGTTTTTCCTTCCCTGTCTTATTTTATCAACCAACATTTACTGCCTCATTCTCTCTTGCTTTCACTGTGCATTCCTCTTCATAAATATCTTGTCCTCTTTTCTTATTGTTATTTTTCAAGCAACATGGCCTGTGTAATTTTATTTGCAACTCCTTCAATTTTAAGATTTATTTCATTAAATTCGTGCATTGTCCAACCTTTAATGGTCATCCAAGAAATTTGGGTTTCTTGCACACGAAACTACAACATGCTAAGCAAGCCATCCTCCTCCCCATCTCTAGAATCTGTGTTCCTTTGACTCAACCCCCTTTTTTTCAAATTTCACACATCTCTTTACAAATATTTACAATATAGTTTATGAGAGCACCATGGGTGGGGTTGTCACAAACCCTCGCACTTGAGGGAACACCTCCCTCAATGTTCATTTTCCGAATACAACACCATAAATATGACACCACAAATATTGTTTTAGGGAGATTTATATGCACATATCTATACAATATTTACAATCATATATACACTTTATTTAACCCATAAACAAGAAGGGACAATTTTATTTCATGGCATCAACAATTTCCCATGTTGCCTCCTTTGGCCCAAAGTGTTTCCACTGCACCTCGACTTGCTCAATGGCTCGAATCTAGAGCATGAGAATCCTACAGTCTAGAATGCACATTGGTTCTAGCTGGAACTCTCCCTCTGGATCCACCTATAGAATAAACTAATCAATCACATGATTATAATATTGTACATATCTTTTAAGTAAAGAAACATGGAAAACATCATGAATTCTAACTGATGTAGGTAAAACTAACATATATGCCACTAGTATGATCCTCTGAAGGATCTCAAATGGCCCACAATATCGTGGTGCAAACTTGGCACATGTCCCAATCCTTTTGGAAATCTTCTTGGGTTTAATCCTCAAATAAACATGTTCACCAACTTGGAACTTTTTTTGCACCCTATGTTGATTTGCATAGCTCTTCTTCCTATCCCGTGCCACTTTCAAATTTTGTTTTATGATCTAAACTTTTCATTCCATATCTTTGAGCATATCATGTCCTACATGGATCCTATTGACTAAATCACTCCATCTAATAGGAGTGTTGCAACGCATGACATACAATGCCTCAAATGGGCTCATCTTTATGGATTATTAGTATTCTTTGTTGTATGCAAATTCCACAAGTGGAAGATATTCTTACCACTTCTTGGGTTGATGCATAACATACATCCTTAAAATTCCCTCAGTAAATATAGCATCTATCTGAAAAAATCTTTTTGGGAATGCCATGTAGTCTCACAATATCTTTTATGAGGATTTGTGATATGTCATTAGCGGAGTTACTGGAATTCATTGCTACAAAATGAGCTACCTTGCTCAACAAATCTGCCACTACCATAATTTCATCATGCTGCTTAGATGTTTTAGGAAATACTGTAATGAAATCCATATAAATTACCTCCCACTTCCATTCTAGAATGGGGAAAGGCTGCAACAATCCTGCCGTATGTTTGCACTCGACCTTTACCTGCTGGCATTCTATGCATTTTCCCATGAAATCAACCACCTCCTTCTTCAAATTCATCCAGTAACAATACTTTTAAATGTCTGTAAGGGTGTTTTGATAACCTAGGTGGCCCAATTAAGGCTTAACATGGAACTCTTTCATTATCAGTATTTTCATTTCATCACTGTTGGGCACATAAATTCTGTTCTTAAACCTGAGTAGGCCATACTCAATGTGATTCTTCATCTTTGCCACTTTGCAACAAATTTTCTTTCACTTTCTGATATTTTCCATCTTGTAGTCCAAAACTTTTGACTCTTTCTATCAAGTCTATTGTATAAGCACTCACGGCTACCAAGTGATTTACTTTAATTCTTATGCTCAAAGCATCAACAACCTTGCTTTCTTTACATTTTATGTGCTTGATTTCAAAGTTGAATTCGCTGAGTGTGGCCAACCATCTTACTTTCCTCGCATTTAATTTAGGTTGTCCAAATAAATACTTGAGCCCACTATGCTTAGTCGTGAGAGTAAATTTCCTGCCAAGGAGGTATTGCCTCCACATTTTAAGGCATGAATGATGGAAACTAGTTCTAAGTCAGGGGTTACATAGTTCACCTCATGCTCATTTAACTTTCTAGACTCATAGCACATGAATTGCCCTTCCTGCATTAAGACTCCACCGATTCCCTCTTTGCAGGCATCTATACACACCACGAAATCCTTATAAGGATTTGCAATTCTCAACGCTAGTGCATTGGTGAGAAGTTGTTTAAATCCTTAAATATTTCTCCACATTTTGTAGTCCACTCAAATATTTTCACTTTTTTGCAAGCCTATAATGGGATAGCCTATCTTGGATAAATTTTATATAAATCTCTTGTATTATCTTGCCAATCGCATGAATGATTTGACCTCCTCCACATTCTTTGGAGTTGGTCACTCCATTATGGATTTGATCTTTTTCAGGGTCAACTGAGATTCCTTCCTTAGAGATGATATGCCTCAAGTAATGTATTGATGACTAGAGGAAGTCACACTTGCTATGATTTTCATAGAGCTTGTGCTCCCTCAACAATTGCAACACTGCAACCAGATGATTTTCATGTTCTTCTTCTGTCTTTGAATACACTAGTATGTCATAAGCAAACACAATGAAAATATTGTCCAATTAAGGATGTAACAAACTGTTCATCAGGCACATGAACGTTGTAGGGGCATTGGTAAGCCAAAAGGGTACCACTACAAAATCACAGTTCCCATGTCTTTTCTAAAAGTAGTATTATGAATGTCTTCCTTCTTGATTCTTACTTGATGGTATCCTGACCTCATGTCAATTTTGGGGAAAACAACTGCTCCCCTCAACTGATCAAAGAGATCATCAATCCTTGGTAGTGGGTACCTATTCTTTATGTTCACCTTATTTAATTTCTTGTAATCAATTTATAATCTAAGGGTACCAATTTTCTTTTTTACCAGCAATACTGGTGCTCCCCATGGGGACACACTTGGCCTTATTTGTCCCTTGTCAAGCATTTTCTTTAGCAGCAATTTCAGCTCAACCAATTATGGGGTACTCATCCTATATGGTGCCTTGGATGTTGGTGCTACTTTAGGTACCAACTCAATAAAGAAATCTCTCTCTCGTTGAGGAGGAAAACGAGGAACCTCCACTAGACAAACATCTACATACTGCTGCAAAACAGGGTATGTTTGTAGCAATTTAACTTCCTCATTTTATATTTCTCTGTCATATTTCTCATACATAGAAAATTGTACTGCAAATATGATGAATCCCTTTCTACTACCATTTTTTACTTTCATAGCAGTGATTGGCCTTATTTAAATGGGCTTCTTCTTGCCATTCAATACTCTTTTTTCTCCTTGATCATCTAGGCATTCAAATTATTTCCATAGCAATCTACCTTGATTCGATGTAAATACAACCATTCCATGCCCAATAATATGCCATATGCATCCAATGGAATCACATTCAAGTGGGATATCATGGCCATGGCACTGAGCTTGAATACACATGACCTTACCCAATGACTAATTCTTCTCTTTGTACCAGTTTCCAACTAAACCAACCAAGGTTCTTTATGAAATTCCTTGCCCAAACCACATTTCTTAACAAGCTATGGGCTGACATAGATATAATTAAAACCTATATCATTTAAAATAGAAATGAATTTATCTTGCAGCTAACCTCCCATCTCAATGATGGATTCTTGGTGATCTGCTTGGCAGTTGTTCACTATTGTGTAAATTATTGGCATGCTTTGAGCTACCTTACCTAATGTGCTCACCTCCTGGGCACTGTAAATATTTAACCCTACATCCCATTGATGTGGACAATCCATTCTTCTGTAGTTCCCACCACAATTCCAACACTTGAGCGACTCTTGACCTTCTAACTTAGGATGTGCTGACACCAGTTGCTACATATTTTTCTTAACAACCACATTGCCTTTCTATTGAAACTGTCTTATTTGAGCTGGGCGCTTATCTTCTTTCCTTTTTGAGCTTTTCTTGGGAAAATTATTCTTATGTCCAACATTTCTTTTGGCCTGCCAACTTCCTTTAATATTAGGTTTTCATTTTTCTCGCTCGTAAGAGTGCTCTATCTTCTTAATAACGTCTTTCAGGGTTTGGGGTTCCAGCAACTCAATTTTATCCCTGAATTCCATAGGCATCCCACTGATGAATCTCTAAATTTTGGCTTTTTCATCCTTGAGATATTGCATTGTTGAGGCAAATTAATGACCTATCATTTAATTGTCAACCTGGGGGTTTCTAAAACTTGTGAAGCGTGCATGCACTGTATATGATAGAAATTAACTTTCAAATTAGATCAATCTAACTACGAAACCAAATAATGACAAACCAAATTCACCTATTCTAATTCAACAATCAATTCAAAATAAATTATAGTATAATTATAATATAGTGCACAGAATTGAAATCTTAATCTATCATACTTACAGGAATTGAAATCTTAATCTACCACACTTGTAGGAATTGAAATCTTAATTTACCACACTTAGAGGAATTGATTTAGCATGAAATGAAATCTACTCTAAGGGATCATGTGTGCATTATCAAATCATGGTCGTGTGAAATGAATAATAAAAACCACATGACATGAAATGAAAGCAAAAACAATCACCCTTAACCTCTCACACATGAAAAGATATGAAAGCAAATAAAATAAATCACTCTTAACCTCTCACATATGTAAAGATATGAAAGCAATAAATCTTAATCTATGAAAGTAATAAATCTTAATCTATGAAAAACAATAAATCTCACACATTATAGGTGGCCAATCCAAAAGCATGAGAGATGGCAAGTTGATAGGCTCCCAATGCAAGCATTACCAGAAAGAGGTGAATATCACTCATGAGCATGGTGCTAAATCTAAATTCCATTAAATAATGAGTAATATTAACTTGTATACCCGAGTATCTCCAACTTTACACATGCCTTTGAAATGAGAAGGCTCTCCTATTTATACAAGAACATAAGAAGCTACCTCATTAATGGAGGTCCATTATTGTCTCCTTATATCCCTAGAAAATCTCATAGAGTTACAATTCAAATAGGTAATTATGAGACAAATAATCTCATAGAGTTACAACTCAAATAGGTAATGATGAGACACATATCCTCTTTGACCTTTATCTAAATCTCCTTTCACATCTTGAAGGGAATTCAAATTTGAGAATTGGAGGCCACATAAGGGTGCCTTGGAAGCTTCCAAATGACCTACACATGTCATGAAACTCAAGCCACTTTTAAGTATTAGCAAGTATATGTCATTTTTCTAATTTTTAACCATAAATTCACTTAAAATACTAGAAATCATTAGCTTTTGGAAAACACAAAGGTAACCCGATGTAGTCATGAAAATGGAGGCTAATGAAAGATTATATGGCTATGGAGTTGCGACATGTGAGTGAAATGGCGACGATAAAGGTGAAAGTGGATGATATTTTGAAGACATTTTGGAGACTCTACACGCATACCTCAACAATTCTAGAAACTTGGTGACATACTCATCACTGGTTAACTGACCCATTTTGAGTTCATAGAACTCTTTTTCCTTTCTTAGGTTCTTACCAACCTCTTATTATCAACCTTGAAGCTTCTCACCTCAACCCTCAGGCTTCTCAAGGTGTCCATCTAGCCCGGGGAGTGATTCCCTCCCCCTTGGTAAACTAATATCTCTTCCTAATTATCTCTGACCCAATCACTTCCATGCTATGATTGATCAGAATTGTATTTAACCATTCCATTCCTCATTGTTGTATTTCCTTTGATTCATGATGCTCATTGTTGTGAAACCAGCTCACAAAAATATAGAAAAGATAGATCAACGCGTTAGAATTCAGCCTTCGAGGGGGCAACCTCCTTTACATTACACAAATGAATTATTCTTTGATGATTCAAATGACAAAACCTCCTTTCTATATATAGGAGTCTAAGGAGTCACAATATAACCCAACCGACCTAACAATAATAATATAAAGCCACAAAAATAACAATAGAGGATTCTATGGGGCACAGTAATAACAATATGGGAACAATAGGGGCACAACAATATTAATAAGGG